>JXCR01129510.1:59920-122560 GCA_002079205.1 Phalaenopsis hybrid cultivar
ATTAACAATAGACCCAACAATCCTTATTCAAATTATTATAACCCAGGTTAGAAGAATCATCCTAATTTTAATTGGAATAACAATTCTTCTACAAATCAAAAATGGACAAACAACCCAGTGAACCCATTGGGAAATTCATCCAACCAAGGAAATGTTAATTATAGACCTTCTTATCCTCCAGGATTTAACAGTAACACTCAATTTAAGGAAAAGAAGTTGTCTATGGAAGAGATGATCCTAAACATGGGTCAACAATTGCAGAATCAAGGAAATCAATTACAAACTCAAGGAAACCAGTTACAAAATCAAGGAACTGCTATCAAGAATATTGAAAACCAATTGGGGCATATCGCTACTGCACTCAGTAACCAAACATTGAGAATTTTTCCTAGTACTGTGGAACCAAATCCTAAAGATCAAGGAAAAGAACAGATAAAAGTGATACAAAGTGGAAAAAAATTGGAAACAAGAGTACAGAAAGAAACGGAAACTGAAAAAGAGAAAGTGGGTGGAAAAGAATTGGAAACAAGAGTACATAAAGAAATGAAAACTGAAAAAGAGAAAGTGGATACCAAAAAGAATTGGAAACAAGAGTGTAGAAAGAAACAGCAACTAAAAAAGAGAAAGTGGATATAGAGGAAGAAAAGGATCATGAATACTCAGATTTAGAATATCCACTTACTCCAATAAAAATTACCGTGGAGAAACCTTTACCACCGTTTCCTCAAAGATTGAAGCAACACAAGAAGGATAAACAATTCTCCAAGTTTTTAGAAATTCTCAAGAAATTAACGGTAAATATTCCCTTTGTAGAAGCTTTAGAGAAAATGCCCAATTATGTGAAATTTATGAAAGATATTTTGAACAAGAAAAGGAAGTTCATTGATAATGAGACTGTTACACTTAGCGAAGAGTGTAGTGCAATTATTTAGAGAAAGCTTCCTGAAAAATTAAAAGATCCAGGTAGTTTCACTATATCGTGTGCTATCGGTGAAAAAATTTATGGAAGAGCTTTATGTGATTTGGGAGCCAGCATTAATCTCATGCCTCTATATATTTTCAAAAGATTAGGATTAGAAGAAGTGTCACCTACTTCTGTAACTCTTCAGTTAGCGGATCGTTCAGTTACTTATCCTAAGGGAGTTATAGAAGATGTGTTAGTAAAAGTTGATAAATTTATCTTTCCTGTGAATTTCATTGTTTTAGATATGGAGGAAGATAAAGAAATACCTATAATTTTAGGGAGACCTTTTTAGCTATTGGAAAAGACATGATAGATGTTCAAAAGGGAGAATTAACTATGAGAGTTAACAATCAAGAAGTGACTTTTAACATTGCAAAATCTATGAAATACCCTGCCGTTGAAAGAGATAATGAATGTTTTTGCATGGAAATTAGTGAACATCTATTGCACGAACATTTTCAAGAACATTTTGAAGAGAAAGAACATTTTAAAGACAAAGATGAAGTTATTTCAGACGAAATAGAAAATGAAGAATTAAATTATGTACTGGAAAGATTTGAGATGTTGGATATTACAAGAAACGGTGATAAGAATCTAGTTCCGTCAATTATAAAACCACCTGAACTTGAGTTGAAAATATTGCCTATCTTGAAGTATGTGTTTCTGGGAAACTCATCTACATTACCTATTATTATATCTTCAAAGTTAAATGATTTGCAAGAGAAAAGACTTTTGGATACATTAAAAAGATATAAGAAAGCTTTGGTTGAACTTTACATGATATTAAAGGAATCAGTCCCTCGATCTGTATGCACAGAATTATATTGGATGAACAATATAAACCAAGAGTTGATCCACAAAGGAGATTAAACCCAATGATGAAAGAAGTAGTCAAGAAGGAAATTTTCAAAAGGTTGTACACTGGAATTATATATACTATTTCAGACAATGTTCGGGTAAGTCCAATTCATTGTGTTCCTAAGAAAGGAGGAGTGACGGTTGAAGCGAAAGAGAATAATGAATTAATACCTATCATACAAGTTACTGGGTGGAGTATTTGCATTGATTATAGATAATTAAACACTGCCACTAGGAAAGATCACTTCCCTTTATCATTTTTATTCCAAATAGTGGATAGACTTGCTGGGCACAAATATTTTTATTTTTTAGATGGATATACCGGCTCCATCAAATTTCTATTGCTCCTGATGATCAAGAAAAGACAACATTTACTAGTCCTTTTGGAACTTTTGCGTTTAGAACAATGCCTTTTTTATGCTTCTGAGGATCAAGAAAATACAACATTTACTAATCTTTTTGGAACTTATGCTTTTTGAAGAATGCCTTTTGAATTATGTAATGCACCTGCAACATTCTAGAGATGTATGATGTCTATATTTAGTAAGTTAATTGATAGATTAGAAGTGTTTATGGATGATTTCTCTATATTTGGAACATCATTTGTCGCATGCTTAAATTACCTTGAAAAAGTTTTGGAGTAATGAGAAAGAACTAATTTAGTTCTAAATTGAGAGAAATGTCAATTTATGGTTGCAGGAGGAACTGTGTTAGGGCATAAAATTTCGTAAAATGGTATGGAAGCAGACCCTGCAAAAATTCAAGTTATATCTAAATTAACACCTCCTACTAGTGCAAGAGGGGTTAGAAGTTTTCTTAGACATGTTGGTTTTTACAGGTGTTATATTAAAGATATTTAAAAAATTACTAAACCTCTATGCCAACTTTTAGAAAATGACAAGAAATTTGAATTTACTGAAACTGTTTAAATGCCTTTAAGTTATTAAAAGAAAGACTAATCACAACCCTATTATAGTTTCACCTAACTGGGAGAAACCATTTGAACTAATGTGCGATGCTAGTGATTATGTTATTGGAGCTGTTCTTAGACAAAGGTATGAAAAGATTTTTAAAGTTATATTTACTACACTAGCAAAACTCTTAATGATGCTCAAATTAACTATACTGTTACTGAAAAAGAGTTACTAGCTATTGTGTATGCTTTTGACAAATTTAGATGTTATTTAATTGGGACTAAATGTGTTGTGCACACTGATCACTCTGCTATTAAATATCTGATGCAAAAGAAGGATGCCAAACCAAGATTAATTAGATGGATACTTTTGATGCAAGAATTTGATTTTATGGTTATTGATAGAAAGGGAACTGATAATCAAATTACTGATCATTTGTCAAGATTAGAATATCATGAATTATCTGACACCGACAATGAAATTACAGACAGTTTCCCTGATGAACAACTTTATAATATTAATGAGTGGAAAATACCATGGCATGCTGATAGTATTAATTATATTGTAAGTGATATTTTTCCACCTATGCTGTTATTGCAACAACAAAGAAAATTCATTCATGATGCGAAAGCATATTTTTGGGTTGAACCTAATTTATATAAACAATGTAAGGATCTTATTATGAGAAGATGTGTACCTTATGAAGAAACTGAACTAATCATTCAGAAATGTCATGATTCTAAATTTGGAGGACATTTTGGGACTGACAAAACTCCTTATAAAATTTTACAAGCTGGATTCTATTGGTCTACTCTTATTAGAGATGTTTACAGATACGTTAAAACTTGTTGTCGATGCCAACAAGTAGACAATATATCTAAAAGAAATAAAATGCCACTGAATTTCATGTTAGAAGTTGAGATCTTTGATGTTTGGGGATTAGATTTCATGGGACTATTTATTCCTTCATCTGGGAACTTATACATATTAATTGCGATAGACTACGTTTCAAAGTGGATTGAAGCACAAGCCTTACCTCGTTGTGACACTAAAAGTGTTTCAAGATTTTCAATAAAAAATATTTTCACTAGACACGGAATGCCGTGAGTAATTATCACTGACGGAGAATCTGATTTTAGGAATAAATACATTCAGAGATTGGCAGAAAAGTTTAATATTATTCATAGAATCTCTACTGTCTATCACCCTCAAACTAGTGGGTTAGCTGAAGTTTCTAATAGAGAGAGTAAACAAATACTTGAGAAGACTGTAATATCATCCTCAAATCAGTAGGTTAGCTGAAGTTTCTAATAGAGAGATTAAACAAATACTTGAAAAGACTGTAAACCCTAGTGGGTTAGCTGAAGTTTCTAATAGAGAGATCAAACAAATACTTGAAAAGACTGTAAACCCTAGTAGGTAGATTGATTCACTAGACTAGATTGCAAATTGAGAAGACTGTAAACCCTAGTAGAGTAGATTGGTCTACTAGACTGGATACTGCATTATGGACTTGGAAGATTGTACCCTTAGTTAGTGGGTTAACTGAAGTTTCTAATAGAGAGATTAAACAAATACTTGAAAAGACTGTAAACCCTAGTAGAGTATATTGATTCACTAGACTAGACGCATTATGGGCTTACAGTACTGCTTATAAAACTCCTATTAGAATGACTCCTTACAGGCTGATTTTTGGAAAACATTATGGGCTTACAGGACTGCTTATAAGACTCCTATTGGAATGACTCCTTACAGACTAATTAATTGAGAAGACTGTAAACCCTAGTAGAGTAGATTGGTCTACTAGACTGGATACTGCATTATGGACTTGGAAGACTGTAAACCCTAGTAGAATAGATTGGTCCACTAGATTGGATACTGCATAATTGAGAAGACTGTAAACCCTAGTAGAGTAGATTGGTCTACTAGACTGGATACTGCATTATGGACTTGGAAGATTGTACCCTTAATAGATATATTGATTCACTAGACTAGATTGCAAATTGAGAAGACTGTAAACCCTAGTAGAGTAGATTGGTCTACTAGACTGGATACTGCATTATGGACTTGGAAAACTGTAAAACCTAGTAGAATAGATTGGTCCACTAGACTGGATACCGCAATATTGGCTTAAAGGACTGCTTATAAAACTCCTATTGGAATGACTCCTTACAAATTGATTTTTGGAAAGACTTGCTTGGAGTAGAATTGGAGCATAAAGCATGTTGGGCAATTAAAGAATTCAATTATAATTTGAAAGATGCTTGAGCATAAAGCATATTGAGCGATTAAAGAATTCAATTATAATTTGAAAGACGCTGGTAAGAAGACTTATAAAACTCATATTGGAATGACTCCTTACAGACTAATTTTTGGAAAGACTTGTCACTTACCAGTAGAATTGGTTATTGGATTGACTCCTTACAGACTAATTTTTGGAAAGACTTGTCACTTACCAGTAGAATTGGAGCATAAAACATATTGGGCGATTAAAGAATTCAATTATAATTTGAAAAATGCTGGTAAGAAGAGATTGTTACAATTGGAGCGATTAAAGAATTCAATTATGATTTGAAAGATGCTGGTAAGAAAAGATTGTTACAATTAAATGAATTGGAAGAATTAAAAAATGAATCTTAGANCGTCTACTAAACTAGATACTGCATTACGGGCTTACAGGACTGCTTATAAAACTCCTATTGGAATGACTCCTTACAGGCTGATTTTTGGAAGGACTTGCCACGTACTAGTAGAATTGGAGCATAAAGCATATTGGGTGATTAAAGAATTCAATTATAATTTCTTGGAGTAGAATTGGAGCATAAAGCATGTTGGGCAATTAAAGAATTCAATTATAATTTGAAAGATGCTTGAGCATAAAGCATATTGAGCGATTAAAGAATTCAATTATAATTTGAAAGACGCTGGTAAGAAGTAGCATAAAGCATATCGAGCGATTAAAAAATTCAATTATAATTTGAAAGATGCTGGTGAGAAGAGATTGTTACAAACGAATGAATTGGAAGAATTAAGAAATGGATCTTATGATAACGACATAATTTATAAGGAAAAACTTAAGTTATGGCATGATCAAAAGATTAACTAGAAGAACTTTAAACCAGGACAAGAAGTTTTGCTTTACAATACAAGGCTGAAGTTATTCTCTCGGAAATTAAAATCTCGTTGGTTAGGACCCTTTTCTGTGACTCAAGTTTATACTTACGGAGCTGTTGAAATTGAAGATCAAAAGACTGGGAATAGATAGACACAGATTAAAAAATATTTTGAACTCCGAGATTGAAGATCAGAAAACTGGAAATAGATTTAAAGTAAATGGACACAGATTAAAACCATATTTTGGCTATTGAAATTGAAGATCAGAAAACGGGAAATAGATTTAAAGTCAATGGACATAGATTAAAACCATATTATGAGGGTAAAAGACCAATTAAAGAGGTTGTAATGGTCAGTCAACCTGAGTAATACCTGAATAGGTCGGGCTGACGACGTTAAACTAAGCGCTTTATGGGAGGCAACCCATAGTTATCTTTATTTTTATTGAGATTATAGTGTTTTTATTTGAAATTATCGTTAGTTTGTGGTAGTATTGAACTCTACTACTCATATTTACCCTTGAATCATCATAGAAATTGGATCCATAGAAAAATTGGAACGCATTCAGACCATAGCAAAACTGTGAAATTTTTGCCTTGGGCGCCAATGGCGGGTTTTTCGCGAGAGTCTAGGCAATTAATTCTAAAGGCTCGCCGACGGTGCCATCTACGACGCCGACGGCGAGAACGACGAGATGACGGTTTCCAGAGTTTGAAATGACGGTTTTTTGTGGTTTTAGGTGGAAGTTACTCCATATATACTTCCAAATTCAGTTCTTAAGTTTGTATTACCCCAAAAACGAATTGAAACTCCACCAAATTCATCCATATGTCATCCAATTCCACTGAAAACCTTAGATTTTGAGTGTTTAATCGGAGAAAGTTCATTAGTTCCGAGGCACAGCGAATCTTGAACAAAGTGGTGACAAAGAGGAGATTTATCAAAGAAAGAGGATTCGTGAATCAAGGATTGAACAATCCTTCGACAACAATTGAAGAGATGATTGTGCGACAATGATGGGAAGTGTTGTGCTACACTACAACCGCCGTAGTTGTTCTTGTGGTGAAGGAGTTTTATGCTAATTTGCATGGAATCAACCAGGGAGTCGTCTTTGTGCGAGGTAGATGGATAACTTTTACTCCTGCACAGATTAATGAGTTATATATGATTGAGAGTGTTCCTGTCTGCCATTATTCCAACTTCGTCCTGACAAGAAACCTAATGAATGATATCTACCAATATTTGACGGACAAGACTAAAAATTGAGAAATGAAAGAAAATGGGTATGTTAGTTTTTCTGCAACAACTCTAAACCCCGGTTCAAAACACTAGCACTTCTTCATTTCTGCAAAACTATTACCGACGATGAGGATCGGTAAAGTTTCTAAGGAAAGTGATATTCTGAATTACTACATCCAAATAGGACTGTCGATCGATATTGGATCGATAATTGTGAAGTCTGTTTTGGGCCTGATCATTCATGGATCAACTTATGGGCTTGGACATCCTTCAACAATTTTCTTACCTCTGTAGTCAGTTCCAAGTATCTTATGAGAATTTAGAAAAAGTAATTCTACCTTGGAAGCCTTTGGACCCAATCGAGAAGTTCCCAGCCAATGAAGATGAGAATGATATGACTATTATTGTGGATCAATCGTCTCAAAATTCACTTCCTATTTAGCCTTTAGTTCCGGACAAGACACCAGTGATCCTTCATAGAGTTAAGAAATTGGAGAAAGATGTACAAAATGTTATGAATGCAATTAATAATATCTCTGATTTTTTCAATCATCTAGATTGGAGGATGAAAGAGCATTTTGATCACTCTGAACATATTGAAGGAAGTTCGATATGATTAATGAGGAAGATGGGATTGATAGAATAGGAATCTACTGAAGAATTCCCATACTGAACCTTCTAAAACCTCTTCGTTCATGTTCAATCAATGGGTGATATCAGAGGAGAAACAAGCATAGAATTAGAAGAGTAGTGGATTTACTTTGCCACCTGTATGTCTAAGTGTGTGATTTGATTTGAACTTATGTCTTTAGGTCACTTTCTAAATTTACTTTTAGATCTCAGTATAGTTGAGATTGAGCATAGGATGTTTGTTTTCAGCATTTAGTGTATTGTAGCTTGGATTGCGACGCTGAATTGATGTATTGAGGTTGAGAAAATACCAAACTTATGTGTTTCGTGTAACATGTACTCAAACTCTTGGAATTTATATATAATTGTAAGGTTTTGTGTTGTGAATGTTTATTTGTGTTAGTACATCATTTAATCACTTAAAAAATTATTTTTAGAATGATTAAACGGATGTCATCGAGGCTTGAAATTGATCAAAATCGCAAAAATCTGGAAATTGAACCAATTTTGAAAATCTCGCCGACGGCGGATTTTTCCCGAGACTTAGGCTATTTAATTCAATAGAGCTCGCTGACGGCGCTGAAGACCCCGCCAACGCTGAGATACAAAAAAAAACACATTTAACTGCAATTTTGACCAGTCAACCACCACTATTCATCACCCCCTTCCTCTGAAAAAACAAAAATTTCAACCTAGGGCTTAAGAGATCTTAGATTTGGGGGGATTTCAAAGCGTTTAGACATCAAATTTTATCATCCCTCAGTAAGAGCTTCACTCCAAACTAAAAATATTTGATTTTCACCTTGAATTTCTCCAACATTGAGGAGATCCAAAAAAATTGAGAATGTGGAGAAAATATTTGGAAGAAATTCATGGAGCTTAGTTTTGAACTCTTAGAGTCACTCTTTGAAGCCATTATTTAAGTATTTGAAGTGTATTTTAGATTTTTTTTTTAATTCTGATTAGATTGAAATGGATCCGCGACAAAAGATGCGACTTGAGTTTGACGAGTCTCGCTTCGTCAATGCGAAGGCTCAGTCGAGATTTACTTCAGTATTTAGAGGGAAGAAATGTATACAAGATCATGTTTTTGAGAGTCTGGGAGGAGAAGTTGAATGAGTTATTACCGAACGTAGGTGGGAAAACTTCTGTTATACCACCAATAAGGCTACTGTGAATATTGTGAAAGAATTTTATGCCCATGCATTCTATTCTGAGGACGGAACAGTTCGAGTAAGAGGTTTTTCTGTTGAGTTTAGTGCCACCCGCATTAACTCATTTTATGAAGTCCCAGACTCCTATAGCTACAATAATGAAACCTTCAGTACAATGGAAGACCCACTGAACGATGTCATCAACTTTCTCACTGATGGGAAAGGGACATGGAAGATAAAGCAATGAGAAAGGGTAAATGTTTCTGCTTCCATGTTGAATGCCACATCTAAAGCGTGACACTATTTTATTTCCTCTACTCTATACTGACTTATCACCATAGTGAGGTAACAAGAGATAGAGCTATTCTGAATTTCTATATTCAGAATAATAGAAATATAAATGTGGGGGTAACAAGAGATAGAGCTATTCTAAATTTTTGTATTCAGAATAATCAAACTATAAATGTGGGGAGAATTATTTATAAGAATACATTGACCACGGCAAAGAGTGAATCAAGTGGAGGTCTGGGACATCCTGGCCTCATTTATGCACTTTGCCAACTTTTTGGAGTTGAAGCTGGAGATGATGATAAATGGGTTTACCTATGAAACCCATTAGTAAAACTAATTTGAAGACATATGAATCCCATGAAAAATGGAGATCGGGGAGTAGGAGTCAAGAACCTTCTACTAGTAGAGATATTCCCTCTACTAGTTATGACCTTCCTTCCTCTAGCTGCCCTACCCTGAATGATTTAATGAATTAATTAACCTTGCAACAAAAGAGTATAGAGCAAATAAATGAAAGAATTGGGGGATTAGAATGTAGACATGATCATGATAGTGAGTACCTACAGAGGCATTCTGACTTTGAGATATCTTACTATGAAGCTCAGGCCCGACATTACAGAGGTGGGCCTGATGTTAGTTTTCCTAAAGGCCCCCGTTATACTCAGTATCAGCCCAATCCAACTGCTGACCAGGGAGACGAGGACATAGTATGGTATTTTGATATATGATAGTAATTGATGTACTTTTATTTTTATAATTTTGTAAGAGAGATAGATGTTTGTATGTTTGTACTTTCATTTTAATTTTTTATGTTGTAATTGGATAATTTTTAATTATTGTTATAAATGTTTAGTGTGGTTGTTGAAATTTGCATGTGTAGTTATAATAGATTTTGATTAATACTGTGTAAAATTGTAATGTGATGTGATTTTTATTTGCATTTTAATATATTTGTAATTATTTTTTGTTGATTGTAGATGTGTTAGCAAAATATTGTGTTTGTATAATATTTAGTTTTGTACTTATTTTAAAATTTCATTACCCAACAAATTCTCTAGTGATTTATATGTATAGAAAACTCCTAATATTACTTACCAGTTGAAGTTAAAATTTTGAGAAGGAACTGCAAAAATTTCAGAATGATGAAAATGCCTAAAGTATTGAGGTATGATTTAGATTTAGAATTTTCTTTCCACCTGTATCATTCATATTGAAAAAATTAAGTTTGGGGGAGGGAAGAAAAAGATTAACTATTAGATTTTCTCAATTTTAATATTTTCAAAAATTATTAATATGATTTTTAGTTTTCAATTTAATTCAGATAACTATATTTTGTAGATATTTAAATATTATGGTAGATTTAAAGGAAAATTTTTGTAATGAAAATTAATTTTGTAACATAAGATATTTAGTATAAGAGAATAAGATTATAGTCGTAAGGAAAATTAATTTTGTAGATTAAGATATTTAGTATAAGAGAATAAGACTATAGTTAACTACTAAAGTAAAGGAAACTATATTTTGAAGTATTAAGAATTTGGAAGTTCATTTGAGAAGAAAAGATAACAAAAATTAATTTTGTAACTTAAGATATTTAGTATAAGAGAATAAGATTATAGTTAACTATTTAAAGTAAAAAACCTATATTTTGAAATATTAAGAATCTTAGAAATTTATTTGAGAAGAAACAATTGGGGATCAATAATGTAAAAGCTATGAAATGCTTATAAGGTAAAGGAATGTTTTGAGTTTCAAATTTAGGGAAAGAAACGTGAAGTTCAAAATTATTAAAGGCTATCCAGATAAAGTAATCTTCACTTGAAAAAGAAAAAGAAAGGATTGACAACAATCCCTGAAAAGTAAAGAAAAATATATAGGATTGAAAGCAATCCAAATGANCTGAAAGTCTCACTATGGTATTTACTTAAATCAAACTTATAGTATTTGTGAATTAAAACTTTACTATAATAGATCATAACTTTTATATACTACTAAAATTACTTGAGTACAAGTAATAGTTAAGTTTGGGGGATTTTGACCAAAAAAAAATATGTTGAGATTTTCATACCAAAGGTATTTTTTGATGTTTTGTTGCAGGTATGTTGATTTATGGTCATTGGAGAAAAAAGATGCAAAAAAAAAGCGATTTTGGAGCAAAAAGGACCAAAATATGAAGATTTAAACTAGGGCGCCGACGACGAGCCCAACGACACCGACGGTGAGCCCAATGGCACCGACGGCGTGTTTTTCCCAAGAGTCCTGAATCAAATATTCTAGAAGGCCGCCGACGGCGCCATCGAGGCCGCCAACAGGGAGAACGACGGTTCTCTTAACAGGTGCATTGAATGAGGACAATTTTTGAAGGGACGCTTAGGCAACTCTTGGAAAACTCTTCTATAACTTTAACAGAAACATTTGGGCTAGGGGAAAAAAAAGAAAGGAGAGCCCAAATGTTTCTCTTAAAGTTGTAGAAGATTTTGCTTGTGGAGAGCCCCATGGTAGTGTCCGCTGAGTTTTTTTTGTTTGTAGAGTGTAGAGAGTTTAATTTAGGGTTAGTATTGTGAGGAATTCTTTGAGAGATTGTAAGAGTGGAGCGAAAGTGAGAGATTTCTTCTTCCCTGCCATTTTAAAGAAGAATTCTGTGTGCTGTAAAGAAAGGAAGAGATTAAGAGGAACTTCGAGGAGTTTGCTTGTGGAGGAAAGAGATAAGTGATATTTACTTATTAAAGTTTGTATGACTTTGCTTTTATATATAAGTTCTAAGTTTTGTTGTATCTTCTCCATGACTTCTGAGTAGTTTTCTCTGCCTTTCTCCTTGTCTTGAGATTCCGTGAAATGGTGATTTGAATTGGTTGAGCCATGACAATGTTAAAGAAGTTGTGATGATCTTTTCACTTTGATCTTAATTTACTTTCAATCTGGCCAATTGATTTATTAAAATATGTTGAGCTTTACAACTAACGTGAAGATTACATCCAAGATTTAGGGAGGTCAAAGTCTTTGAAAGTTGGGTGCAAATAAATAAAGAAATAAAATTATCGGGAGTAGAATTGGAGATTTTAGAGTGACAGACTAAAATCCCCAATTCGGTCTAGTGAAGATTACATCCAAGATTCAGGGAGGTCAAAGCCCTTGGAAGTTGGGTGCAAATAAATAGGGAAGGATTACATCCAAGATTCAGGGAGGTTAAAGCCCTTGGAAGTTGGGTGCAAATAAATAGGGAAATGTTACATCCAAGATTCAGGGAGGTCAAAGCCTCAAAGCCCTCGGAAGTTGGGTGCAAATAAATAGGGAAATAATATTATCGGGCGTAGAATTGGAGATTTTAGATTAGAAGTTGGGTGCAAATAAATAGGGAAATAAAATTATCAGGCGTAGAATTGGAGATTTTAGAGGAAAGTTGGGTGCAAATAAATAGGGAAATAAAATTATCGGGCGTAGAATTGGAGATTTTAGAGTGAAAAGTTGGGTGCAAATAAATATGGAAAAAAAATTATCGAGCGTAGAATTGGAGATTTTAGAGTGACAGACTAAAATCCCCAATTTGGTGCAAATAAATAGGGAAATAAAAATTATCGAGCGTAGAATTGGAGATTTTAGAGTGTAGACTAAAATCATCAATTCGGTACTATTGTTTGGGTGCTGAAGTGTAGATGTTAGCCCTCAGACAAGGGGAACGTGGGAGCTCCAAAGTGAGAGCCAGTATCCTCCTAGCCTAGCCTCAGATTCAGTTACCAAGCATAGGATTAGTCAATATTCATTATGCCTGGACCAAAGGGTAAAGAATAGGTATGCTCCTATTTGGCACAATTCAATTTGAACTAATTCACTTTATCCATTCATTTTAATTTCTTGACAAGGAAAATGATGCTTTCTTATATATTGAATTTTACATTAGAAACTTTATTAGTATAATTAGTTATTTAAGAGTTTTTTAAAATTACATATTTATTTCAATTGCCTATTAGTGACAAATAAGCAATTTGAACTGTATTGTTGTGATTAAGTATTGATTTTCTAAATCCTAGATTGTAGCCTCTATTATTACTCCCTATGGGATCGATACCCAGGACTCCATTAGAGCCCTGTAATACTTCAGCGATACGTATACTTACGTTGATAAGTGTTACTTTGCAATTATTGAATATTTTATGCACATTTTTATCAAATCTATAACCATTGTAAAGTTTTTGGCACAATTGCTGGAGACTTAAATATTCTAGCAACAATATCAAATTCTTGTATTTTTAAGCATATATAAATTTGCTGTCATTGTGCAATTTAAGCCTTAACTCATTTTAGGATTTTGAGGTTGTCGTTCATTACGACATAATTCCTCTCATTTTTCAAACTATTTATAGTATTGTGTCATGAAAATTTAAGCCATAAAAAATAATAATTTGTAGGATGAAACAATCAATAATATCTCTCCAAAATTAGAGCCAAACCATAGAATTGCTTGGGAAGTCACTGGGGTTCTCCTCAGAATCTTTGAAAACACCTAGTTTATCTCCCTTTGGATTCCTAAAATCAATGTTCCAAATTTGAGTCATTCCCATTTGACACCTCTTTGTCCGATCTTTAAAAAGTCCTATCATTTGGAATTCTTGAAGATAATATTTTTTGATCTAAATCAAGAGTTTTCTTAAGCGACCTCTATCATTTTTGATGTAATTAACTATAGGGGCTTGCCTCTATAGGGAGCTTTAAGAACCCATGTAATACAAACCCTATCTAATCTTTCATATTAGGTCGAAGAATTTGTCGGCTTATATAAAATGGTTCGCAGATAGAACAAATGCCATAAATTCTACAGTTTATTTAATCGAGCCTCACCATCAAATAATGTGTCTATTACTTGGGATAGGTGCATTACTTGCGGTGTTGTGCTTGTTTATTTAAATTGTTGTTTATATGGGATCGGTTTGGTCTCATATTTTTTTAAAAAATTAAAACATTAATTTGTAAAATTAAAAATACTATTTTTCTAAAAAAAAAATTTATATGTATATTAAATTAAATCAAAAACCACATTCTTGAATCGAACACCTTCCTTTTAACGACTGACAATTTTTTGGTGACTCTGCTGGGAACTAGCTCTACTCTCCATTATGATCAAAAAGTTTTGTCTTTATACATCGGTAATGTGTCCATGTCCCTTGTGGACCAGATTACCCTTCTTTTGTTGGCATGTTTTGCTCATTTCTTTGTTTAGAAAGTACGATAAACTCTTTTGGATTCCAAGACCATCTGTTCAATCACCTTTAAAAAGAGAGGTTTAGGAGTCATTTAGGACTTTAGCTTTTGTGTGGGGTCAGACCCCCAATAGGTGTGTTGGTGGACTAGTGTCACCTGGGCGATGTGCGTTGTGATGTTGGTCCTGCAATGGGTTCTAAACTTTGCTTTTCTCTCATGCCTTTTAGGTTTGGTTTACTTTTCTGTGAATCAAGCCAAGTTGTTACGTTTCTTTGCCCTCATTTAATTTGTTAATTAAACTCTTTAATGTTATAATCAAAAATAAATAAAATATTTGAAAATTAAAATAAGAAAGGACGTACCCAGTCCACAGAGCGACCTTTGTTAATTTTTAGTGTTCACACTGAAATTACAAAGTGATGGTCGATACTAACCATCAGAACTTTTTCTTTGAAGCTACTATGATGGCGTTCCCAACTCTCACCTTTTCCTGTAACTTGCCTACCAGTCACGATTCCCGCAACATTGTTCCAATGTCAAATTTGGATCCAAATTTGATGAGTTTGTGGTCATGCTTGGTAAGGCCCCATTTGTCATCATGAAATTTATCATCCCAGATGTCCAGGAGCCATTTGCTGAATTTGATGTGAACTAATGTGAGGATTTCCCTTCTTGCAAGAAGGAGAAGATCGCCGCCGCCCCAACATTCATTTAGTCTGTCATTCCTGTGCTTGTTCGCTCAAGATTAGTTACATCGACAGCCACCAAATTCACTATTACCGTGCTTGTCATACTGTCTGTCAATGGAAAGGAAAAAGAAGTTATGATTGTAGAAGATTCAGTTGACAGATTTACTGCCCCATTGTTAGTATTTAAAATTGGTTCTAATTTAAAGACTGTGTCGGTAACTAGTTCACAAAGAAGAAACCGTAGTCGAATGATTTTAAGGACTGCCAAGGCCCACATTATGGAGATAACATCTGTTGATGAAATTCCTCAGCAGGAGGAACTTGAGGTGATTGAGACCTCTCCTCTCCTCCGAGGGAGTAGGTTTCATCCCTTGTTAGATTCTACAAGAGATTAGAGTCTCTTTAAGATTGCCCCTGCTCTGCCATCACCCCCATGGTCATGGCGAGAAAATGAAGAGGCCCACTCTTATCACCAGAGTATGCACAGTGTTTGAAAGATTGACTGCTAAGGAAGGGTGTTCGGTCACTGAGTTTCTCAAGAGAGAAGGATGCGCAGTTTCACCCCAGATGAAGAAAGAGAGTTTGAAAGATGTCAGATCTGCCCGTCAGTCCCAAAGATCAGTTGAGGTTCCACCAACTCGTATTCTTGTCATATTTTGCCTGGGAAGCCGAGTCAGGACCATTTCAGATACCACCATCGTTGCTCAAGGACATGTAGGACATCGATCGGTTAAGTCATGTTTGTGTTCGAGAATACTACATATCGTTGTTCATAAAGATGCTCCGAAGAAAGATAAGGGGAATAAGTCACCCGATGATGTACTTGTTCCGCACCGTAGGGAGCATGCCTCTCTTTGATGTACCGATGCCTTTGCTTAGACACTTCGTCTCAAGACATCACTGATAAAGAAGAAGGTATGGATACTCAAGGTTGCCACACTAGTACCGTTTGATGAGCCCGCTGGGCAAGTTTGTGGAATGAAGCAAGGGAAGTATCAAATGTTGTTGCAGCTATTGCTACTGAGTCCGATGTGCAGTGGGATGATGCTCAAGAGAGTCCTTCGGATCTCAAGTTAATTCAAGAAAAGATTATTCAAGAAAAAATTGAAAAGCTTAGAGCTGAGATTTTTGAGTTGTCCAGAGAACATGGGGTGACTGTCGATGATGAGGATTTTAATTTTAATGATTATCTCGATGAGGAGTTTATGTATATTAATGTCATTGAGATTAGAACCACTACATCTGCACATAGAGCCCAACCACTTGTTGAGGGAAACACCACAGATGACTTGCTCAGGGTTGTTTTGTCAAGAGTGAGCAGATCAGCCAGATGGAGAGAAGAATGGAAGAGATGACCGCCACTATGGCCCCATGGCCACAATGCATGGATATTTCCAGTCACAATAGTTAGCTTCTCCGGAAGTCAACCAGCCAGAGATTATTCACATTACAAACGAAAGGAGAGAAGTTGCCTCCGCCAACAGAGATGATCAATAGAAGAAAGATTCCCCCCATAGTGTAATACCATATAAGGATATTAAGCAGATGGTCGAATAACAAGTTTGGGAGACCTTAGCCCAGTCTAAGGGTGGTGCATCAATTTCAAAGGGTAGACCTTACCTGGAGGAGTTCGATGTCGTACCCTACCCCAAAGGCTTTGTGTCACCGAACTTCAGGACGTTAGCTGGGACTGAAAATCTCAGACAAAATATAACCCTTTTCCGAGCCAATTGTTCTAATGGTAGAGGAAATGAAGCCTTACTTTTCTGTCACTTTGTCACTAGCTTTTTCAAGAATAAAATTTGATTGGTATGCCAAGCTACCCAATAGATCCTTAAAGTCATTTGCTGAGTTGGAACACTTATTTGTGAAAGATTTGGTGGAGCGCAGCACCATGTTACAATAATAGATCTCATGTTTGAGCGGCAGAAGCCTAACAAAACCTTGGTCGATTACATCTTGAGGTGGAGAAACTTGAGCATGAAGTGTGTTTCTCAGCCACAGAGACAACATGCAATTGAGATTTTACTCAAGAGCACACATGGACTAGTGGCTTTCATGCTCAACGGACTTACGATCAAGTCATTTGAAAAGCTACTCAACAAGGCTAGCAGATTGCAGGAGGAAGTCAAGCATATGGAATCCCAGGAAAAGACCGAGAAGTCTAGAACAATAAATATATTTGTAAAGAAGTAGGGACAGCGACAACAGTTGACAAGGGCAAGCAACCAATAAAGATTCAAGTTGAGCAGTCTCATTAGGGTCACTAGCAGTCATCACAATATAAATAGACTCAACATCCACCTACTCAGCAGTATGGTTAGTCCAGCCAATAATAACGAAGGACATACAGGACAGATGGCGGTTCAAGTCTGACAGTTACATAATAGATGAATAGGACATACTCCTTCAAAGATGGAGCCGTGTCGAATATGTTCAGGAGTTTGATGAAGAAGTCCGAGTTCAGACTACCTGAGCCAAAGAATCCAGATGAAGTTAATAAGAAGGATCAGCCTAGCTATTGCCTTGACCAAAAACTACTTGAACATACTATAGAGAGTTGTTTCAGTTTTAAAGAATGGATCGAGAGGAATCTCAAAGAAGGAAATATAACAATTCCAAAAGCATATTTGAAAGAACCTAAAAGATGTTTTGTAAATATGATTTAGGCTATGTTGATTACTCCAATAGAGTCATGTTCAAAGGAAGATTGTTGGAGCACAGTTTGGAGCAAATCATCCAAGAAGATACTTAATCAGATCCAGACCGCTTCACCACAAGTTGCCATTCAGAGTCTACAGCTTATCAAGTCTAGATTGGAGATTTCACTGGAGAAACCGCCCCAGCCGGAGAAGAAGAAGGACGTGATCGTTAAGACTAATAGCACGAGGGGTAAGATAGGGGCTTCCTTTGTTAGATTGGTTATGACTATCTTTTTACCCCTTCGGAGTCTTTTGAATATAATGATTACGATTTCAACTATTATTTAACTGTTTCTAGTGATGACGTGGCTGACTGTGACTAATCTAACCCTAATCTCAATTAACAAATTGATCGTCAAATCATACTTAAGTCTGATGAACATGTCAACAAGAATGAGGAAGATATCGATGCCACCGGTTACCACAGTTCTGAAAGCGAGGAGCCAGTCCTTGAGTGCCAAGGAGCACCGCTTGCCATCAACTTGGATTTCTCTAACGCAGAAGAGACGTCAGAAGTGTTTCCCACAACATCAAAAGAAGAAGAAGAAGAGATTACAGAAATAAATCTAAGGAGTGGAACCGTCTTACCCCTGAGAATGGCTCCAATAGATAAAGGAAAGCAATTAGTTACTCGGGAAGATCTGCCTCCAGCAATAGAAGAAATACCTATTCCAAGTAAAATTGGAGCACATATAATGTGGATTATAATGTACTAGCTCATCTTAGGAGGTTGTCGGCCAAAATAAGAATCTACGATGCTCTGATCCTGTCAAAGGAGATGAGGGAGACTCTGGTCATGGCGCTGCTTGATCTAGAAATTTGCTTAGCTCAGTTGGTTAGCAAATCCTCGGATGAAGTTTATTCATTAAAGGAACAACATGGGGTGACCTTCACCATTTCGGACTTGTTGCTCAGTACTACTGATCATAACCGGCCGCTCTAGATTTTAGTCAACATTGACAGATTTGTGCTTTCCAAAGTTTTGGTAGATCCAGGAGCGTCACATAACTTAATGAGTCTATGGACATTATCTTACTTGAACATTGATGCTCATAAGCTCACTGCCAATACGATGATTCTAAGAGGATTCAATCAGAAAGGAGAAGAGCTCTTGGATTGATCACATTGTTAATGAATGTTGGAGAGCTAGTAACATCCTCCAAGTTCCATATCATCAACGTAGAGACCTCTTTCAATGCTTTGCATGGTTGACCGTGGCTGCACAAGCATAACATAATTCCGTCGTCACTACACCAGTGTATGAAGTATTCAAAGAAGGATAAGAACATTGCATCAAGGAGGATTTACAACCATTCTCAGTTCATGAAGTAGGCATCCATGAAGACGCCACTTACTATGCTCTTTCAAAGAAGTCCATATTTTCTCGTGAAGTTATACCAAGTAACATGGAAGATTTAAAGAGAATACAAGAGCAAGATCATTTAATTCTGCTTCACAATCTACCACCACTTCTTTGCAACAATTTGGTAGAGGTTCTTTTAGCCCACGCATCCGAGATTAAGGCCAGGGACGTGGACGAGGAAGAACCAACATGGTTATTAAACAGACAAAAAAGACCACCAAAATCGATATGGAGGAAAGTTCTGATGAAGATAAGTCCAATGAATAGATGATGATGATAAAATAGAAGAAACCACAGTTCAAGATATCCTTGGAAGAGGTGGAGAAGAGTGAATATGAGTCGATGTATGATCGGATAAACTACTACGTGCATGCCACGACCCTTTTTTTGATCCACCCTCAAAAGGACAAGAATTTAGAGGTCAAGGAAGTCCGGGGTGTTGGTTTTAAGCCAATCTAGTTTTAACGTGCTTCTCCTCCTACTAGTTCTAAAATTCATGTAAATTTGGAAGAGGATGACTCTAATGAATTACCATTTGGTTACTTTTCTCCTTGTTTACAAAAATTAATTTAACAGGGATGTGTGCCAAAAAAAATGCCAAAGGATAAACTACAACTCCTTGAGAAATTGTGGAATGTTAAGTGTCAAACTCTTAAATCAAAAGATGGTCTTGAATTTGGTACAATAGGACCGGTCGATGACTCAGAATTTTGCATGGTTGTTACTAGTAAATTAGAAGAGGATTTCTTCAATGTGAATGATGACTTTGAAGACTCTCCGATAGATGATGCTCCACCAAAATTTGAAGAAGAAAATAAGACAATAGTCAAAAAATTGAAAGAAGTCAATCTCAAAACTTAGGAACAACCCTGACCTACCTTCATATGTTCTCTACTTAGCAAAGAAGAATCTATAGAGTTGATCATGTTATTATCAGAATTCAAAGATTGCTTTGCCTAGAACTATGATGAGATGCTAGGATTGTATTCCAAAGTTGCAGTTCATAAGCTCGGGGTGGACAAAGATATGACCCCAGTGAAATAAGATCCTACAAGAATGCGCCTCAAAATAGAGCAACAAGTCATTACCGAGGTGAAGAGATTAATAGACACTAACTTTGTGAGAGAGGAATAGTATCTGGCATGGCTATCCAATATTATACCGGTTAAAAAGAAGAATAGATAGATTCAGGTATCGACTTCACGGATTTAAATAAAGAGTGTCCAAAAGATGAGTCCCACTAGTGAAACCAGAATTAATGGTGGACCTCACATCGACACACAAGATCTTGTCCTTCATGGATGGATCGTCAGGTTATAATCATATTAAGATGGCTAGAGAAGATGCAGTGCTTACAACTTTCAAAATGCCGATTGGGATCTTCTGCTACATAATAATGTCATTCAGGTTGAAGAATCCCAGAGCAAAATATAAACAAGCTATGATAAAGATATTTGATGACCTCATCCACAATCAATTGGAGTGTTATGTGGACGACTTGGTCATGAAGAGAAAAAAAATGAATAGACCACTTGTATGATTCGAAGATCGTGTTCGAGCGATTATGACATTATAATCTTAATATGAATCTCATAAAGTGTGTATTTGATGTTACCTATAGGAAATTTTCAGGATTCGTTGTCCATCATTGGGGAAACGAGATCAACCCAGGTAATATTAAAACTATCTTAGAAATGCCGCCTCTTAAAACCTTGAAATTGCTATTGTCCTTTTAAGGTAAATTGGCATACCTAAGACGCTTTATATTAAATTTGTCAAGTAGGTGTCAACCCTTTTTGAAATTAATTAAAAAGGATGCCAAATTCATTTGGGAAGAGAAATGCCAACGAGCCTTTGATGATGTTAAACAATATTTAATGACACCTCCAATTTTGGCAACTCCTATCCCGGGAAAATCTTTGATAATTTATACCACGACCTTAGTCGACTCTCTCGAAGCTCTGTTAGCTCAGGTCAATGATAAGGGTAAGGAAAATGCACTCTGTTATTTGAGTCGACGTCTAATACCGATGGAGGTAAAGTATCCTCCTATTGAGAAGCATTGTCTAGCCTTAATTTTTGCTCCCCAAAAGCTCATGCATTACATGCTTTCTCATAAGATCATCCTTATTTCAAAAGTTAATCCATTGCAATATCTGATGACCCAACGAACTCTTTTCAGATGCTTAGCAAGGTGGTCAATAATTTTATTGCAATCCAATATAACTTTTGTACCCCTTCGTGCTATCAAAGTGCATATTCTAGCATGTTTCCTTGGAACACACCCACTTCCAGCTGAGTCCTCTCTTAACGATGATCTACCAGAGGAGTATATACTACAAATAGAATCTTATAGTGCCAAGCATTGGGAAATGTACTTTCATGGAGCTTTATCAGCTAGAAAAGATAAAAGATCATAGACAGTTGTACCAGTTAAAGAAGGAATCGGCCTGATCTTTGTTACACTAGATTAGGACATGTTAAGATTCTCCTACCACCTGACAGAGCTGTGCATAAAAATAGAGGCAAAATATGAGGCTTAAACATTGGATTGGAGTTGGCAACATCGATGGACATAGCAAACATTGCCATCTATGATGACTCACAACTTGTCATTTAATAAGTTGTCAGCCAGTACAAAATTTTGAAGCCAAGATTAACAGAATACCACCAATATACAATGAATTTGCTAGAATGAATTCTCAGTGTAACACTATTTAGGATTCCTCAGGGAGATAACACCCATGCCAACGCTTTAGCCAAGCTTTCTAAGGAGTTGTCGTGTCCACCGGGGGATTCCATTAATATTACAGTACAAGGATGCCAAGTTTTGTCCAAGATCGACTTCGACAATCCACACAAGTTCAGAAAAGAAGAAGGGATAATAACTGTAGTAGTGGATAATACTGAAGACTGGTGCATGCCATTAATAGAATATTTGCAAATGGGAGGATGATACAAATAAAATATATAGTCTTTTAGTACGCATTTTTATACCTATTTTTGAGATATTACACTTTAATGAAAGATATTTGTGTGTTTTTATTTCAGGTACAATCAAATGGATGAAAAATAGTAAAAGGAATAAAAAAGGATCAAATTTGTAACAAAAATGAAGAAGTGTAAAAAATGAACTGAGGGGCCTAAGCGCCCAGTACTGGTGCTTACGCTTCAGTTATACAAAGAGAGTCGTGCTTAAGCGTCAGGTACCCCGCGCTTAAGTGCAGAAGTAGTTATTTGATGATTCGTTGAATTTGGATGAATTTTTAAAGAGCTGTTTGAAGCAACCCTTGGTAAAAACGTGAGAAATAGTTCATAGACATGAAAATTCATTCAATTGGCTTTTGAAAGGAGGCAACTTCTAGAAGATTCTTTGAATGGAGACACATTTTGAAGAGACACCAAGACACCCCTTGGATTTCTATTAAAGAAGACTTGGATCATCAAAGGAAGAGGTCAGCCAGCCAACAACCAATCATCCATCCATTCTAAGTAACCGCCGCCGCTACCGGTCACCTTTTCTTTTTATTTTTAGTTTTAGTTTGTATTGTGAGAGAAGGAAGAGAGTTCAAAGGAATTTCAAGAAACTTGGTAGAGAAGATTTGAGATAAGTGTTTTTCTTTTGTGACTACATTTTGTTTTAATTTAGACTTCTTGTTTGTGTGCATGATTTCTACTTTTAAACTCAAATGTGGTTGTGTTTCTCCATATATTATGAGTAGTTTTCTTTATCTTTTTCCTTAAAATGATAAGTGATTAAGTATTGAAAGGAAGTTGTGTGAAGTAATAGACATTAATATTAGAAGAAGTTGTGATGATTTTAAACCTTGTACTTCATTTACTTCTTAATTTGGCCAATTAAGATGTTAATACCTCTTGTTAGAATATGTAAGATTTGAGATGGTATTATCTCAGTCAACAAATGATAGGAATCACATTTGATTTCATGAATAAGAATGTAGTTCATGGGGTTGAGTGCAAATAAATAGAAAAATAAACTTTGAAAGGTCTAGAATTAGAGGACTTTAGAGTGACAGGATAAAGCCTCCAATTTGATTTATAGTTTTAAGTTCTGATACGAGATGCTAGCCCCTAGGTGGAGAGAGAAGATGGAACTCTAGAGTGAGAGGTAGTATCTTCCCTACTTAATCGGTCTTCAAAACTATTCAAACTATAGATTAGCCAATGTTCTTTATAACATCTCTAGTAAGGGTAAAGGATATTATTGCTCCTAGTTGGCACAACATAATTAGAATACTTCCACAATAGAATTTTTATACTTGTTACTGATTCTTGATAAGGAAAAAGATATTTTGTTTATATCGACTTCATCTTGCAAGTATTTAGTTAAGTTAATTAGTTGCTTACTTTACTTTCAATTTTAAAAAATTTGTAAAAAGAATCGAGTTTTCATTCCTATTATAACATCTAGAGTTTAAGTAAGAATATTTTGCTAAGTAAAATTTTGTTATTTGATTTCTCTTGTTTTGTAAGTTACATATAATATTTATCCCCGTGGGTTCGATATTTGGGGCTTAATCAAAAAGTCCTATATTACTTGATAACGATACGTATACTTGCGTAGTATCCCATAATTAAAAATTTTAACTTCATTCTTATTTGCTTCATAGTGAAAAATTTACCTAGCTTTTGCTTGGGATCAAGCTTTTGGCTGTATTGTAAAGTAAGAATCATTATTAATGAAATTAAGCAAATAATCGCATACATCACATTTAGCATCTTTATAGAACATCGGGATCAAGTTTCTGGCAGTTGCCGGGGATAATTACAAAAATTTTAAAGAAATTTTTTAGAAAGCAAAATTTAAACTTTAAGATTTATTATAAGAATATTGTAGTGTTCTTTTTATATAAAGTTCTTATTTGTATGTTGTTATTTTTTTATTTTATGTTTTCTGTAATAATGTATGCGTAGTTCAGGTTCTACATGACTTGTGTCCTATCACTATGAATTAGAAAGAGCTATTAGAAAAATTAAGAAAATAATTAAAAAATGCAAAAATTTCTAGAAATGGAAAATCAAAAGAGATTTTGCAAACCCTATGGTAGATGAACTTCATTGTAGTATTAAAAAACCTGCTGTAGTGGCTTATTCATTTAAACTTAAGCACACTATTATCTAAATGATATCAAATAATCAGTTTGGGGGAGCACCAACTGAAGATCCAAATTTACATCTTGACAAATTTTTAGAATTGTGTGATACATTTAAATATAATGGTGTATCAGATGATGCTATAAGACTTAGATTATTTTTTTTCTCACAAAGGGATAAAGATAAGATATGGTTACATTCGTTATCACCTGGATATCTCAGAATTTAGGGTGATTTAGTGTAGAAATTCCTTGCAAAATATTTTCCACCATAAAAAACTGAGAAGTTTAGAAGTGATATTACATCTTTTTTCTAGTTGGAAGGGGAATCTATTTATGAAGCACATGATCAATTTAAAGAACTCTTAAGAAAGTATCCACACCATGCTATACTAGATTGGTTAATACTTCAAACCTTTTACAATGGATTAGCTGGATCTCTTAGATATATTATCGATGTTGCTGGTGGTGGTTCATTGATGTCAAAACCATTTCATGAAGCTTATGCTTTAATTGAAGAGATGGCTACAAATAATTTTTAATGGCCTTCTGAAAGGGTAAATCTTAAGAAAGTAGTCAATATTCATGAAACTTATGCTTTTGCAATGTTAGAAAATCAAGTTGCTATAACTTTAAGGAACTTAGACCAATTTGGAATGATTTTTTCTCAACCAATGACAATGATTGAAGAGAATTCATTAGGCCAAATGGTAGATTCTCAAGCATCACTAGAAACTTTGAATGCCATAAATAACAAGCAGAATAACTCATATTCAAACTATTATAACCCAGGTTGGAAGAACCATCCCAACTTTAACTAGAATAATACTTCAGGTGGTAATATCTTATAATGGAAGACCAATAAAGTAAACCCATTGCGAAACTGGAATGACCAAGGGAATAATAATTATAGACCTACTTATCCTTCAGGTTTTAATAGTAATCCAAAATTTAAGGAGAAAAAGTTGTCTATAGAAGAAGTGGTGTTACAAATGGAAAATCAGTTACAAAGTAAGGAGCTACAATAAGAAATATTGAGAATTAGTTGGGACAAATAACAAATTCATTAAGTAATAGATCCCAAGGAACACTTCCTAGTAATACAAAAGTAAATCCAAAAGACCAGAATAAAGAGCAAGTAAAAGTTGTTCAACTTAGAAGCGGAAGAGAATTGGAAGGTAGAGTTCAAAAAGAGACTGAAGTAGAGAGAAAGAAATTGAAGAGCATGAAGAGGTCACTCTGAAAGGTTTAGGGAGACCTATTTCTCAACTTAAATTTGACTTAGAAAAACCACCTCCTCCATTTCCTTAGAGGCTCCGTCAACAAAAGTTGGATAAATAATTTTCAAAATTTATGAAAATTTTTAAGAAAATTTAAATTAATATTCCATTTGCTGAAGCCTTAGGAAAAATGCCAAGTTGTGTGAAGTTTATGAAGGATATTCTTAGTAGGAAAAGGAAGTTTGAAGATAATGAGGATGTTGCACTTACTGAGGAGTGCAGTGCTATAATTCAGAAAAAGCTTCCTGAAAAACTTAAAGATCCTGGTAGCTTGACAATTCCATGTGCAATAGGAGACAAATTTAATGGGAAAGCTTTATGTGATTTAGGTGCAAGCATCAACCTTATGCCATTATCAATATTTAAAAGATTGGGATTAGGAGAAATATCCCCTACTACTATAACTCTGTAGTTAGCATATCGTTCAATAACCTATCCTTAAGGAGTTATAGAAGATTTCTTAGTGAAAGTGGATCAATTTGTCTTTCCTATTGATTTAATTGTGTTAGATTTGGAGGAAGAAAAGGAGATACCTATCATTTTAGGGAGACCTTTCCTAGCTACAGGGAGTGGATGTGATAAGATATCTAAGTGAAAGTCATTTCAAAACAACTTATGAAGAGAAATCTGAAATGAAAGAGTTGGAACATGAGCAAGAAGAGGAATTAGATCAATGTGAAGATTTTAATAAGGAAGATTCAAATTATGTTCGAAAAAGTTTTAAATTGGACATGACAGAAAAAGATACATCTTTTTCTCCATCATATGAAAAACCTCCTGATTTTTAGTTGAACTTGCTTCCTAAACATTTGAAGTATGCCTTTTTAGGTGATTCCTCAACATTACCTATTATAATTTCCTCAAAATTAACTTCAGAAGAAGAAATGAGTTTAATGAAAACTTGGAAGAGTTACAACAAGGCCTTTGGATGGAAAATTGTTGATATAAAATGAATTAGTCCTTCAATTTGTATGCATAGAATTCATATGGAAGAGAACTGCAAACCCAAGGCTGATTCTCAAAGGAGATTAAATCCTATTACGAAGGAAGTTTTTAAGAAAGAAATTTTAAATTGGCTAGATGCTGAAATTATCTACCCTATTTCAGATAGTGCATGGTTTAGTCCGATTCATTGTGTTCCTAAGAAAAGAGGAGTTACTGTGACTATGAATCAACATAATGAGTTAATACTAACATGATAAGTCACAGGATGGCGAATATGCATTGATTATAGAAAATTAAATCTTGCTACAAGGAAAGATCATTTTCCAGTACCCTTTCTAGATCAAATATTGGATAGACTAGCTGAGCATAAATACTTTTTTTTTGTATGGATACACTGGTTATCACCAAATACAAATAGCTCCTAGGATCAAGAGAAAACAACTTTTACCAGACCTTACGGTACATTTGCTTTTAGAAGAATGCCCTTTGGTTTATGTAATGCAATTGCTACATTTCAAAGATGTATGATGGCTATTTTTTGTGATTTAATTGAAAAAGGAATTGAAGTTCTTTTGGATGATTTTTCAGTGTTTGGAACTTCATTTGAATCATATTTGGAACATTTATCAATAGTTCTTAAGCGCTGTGAAGAAACAAATTTGGTCCTTAACTGGGAGAAATGTCAATTTATGGTAGTATGAGGAATTAATTTGGGACATCAAATTTCTGAAAATGGTATGGAAGTAGACCCTAAAAAAATTCAAGTAATTGTTAATTTACCTTTCCCAACAATTGTGAAAGAAATTAGGAGTTTTTTAGGACATGTTGGATTCTACAGGCGGTATATTAAAGACTTTTCAAAAATTGCTAAGCTTTTATGCCATTTACTTGAAAAAGATGTAATTTTTAAATTTGATAAAGAGTGCCTAAAAGCTTTTGAATTATTAAAAAAAAATTAGTCACTGCACCAGTTATTGTTTCACCAGATTATGAGATGCAAGTGATTATGCTATTGGAGCTGTTTTAGGATAAAAGCATGATAATATTTTTAAAGTTATCTACTATGTTAGTAGAATTCTTAATGAAGCTAAAATTAATTATACCACAACTAAGAAAGAGTTATTAACTATAGTATATGTTTTTGATAAAATTATATCATAATTAATTGGAACTAAATGTATTGTGCATACTGATCATTCAACTATCAAGTATTTAATGAAAAAGAAGGATGCAAAACTAAGACTTATAAGATGGATTCCTTTTTTGCAAGAATTTGACTTTGTGATAGTAGATAGGAAGGGAGCTGAGAATGAAATTACTGATCAACTACCCAGGCTTGAATTAGAGAAACCACTTTAATTTGAAAAAGAGATTAATGAACATTTTTCAGATGAGGAACTCTTCAATATTAATGAGTGGCATGTTCCATGGTATGCTCACATTGTGAATTTCATTGTTAGTGATATTATACCCTATGAAATGACATACCAACAGAAGAGGAAATTTATATCTGAAGTTAAGACTTATTTTTGGGATGACCCGATTTTATATAAACAAGGAAATGATCTTATTATTCGAAGATGTGTGCCTTCAGAAGAAACTTATGAAATTATCCATAAATGTCATAATTCTGATTTTGGGGGACATTTTGGTGTTGATAAAATAGCATAGAAAATTTTGCAATCTGGATTTTATTGGCCTATAATCTTTAGAGATGTTAACGTGATTTGATTTTTTTTGTTACGATAGATTGTGTAAAATTTAATTAAATATAATCAATTAATATTCAGATTCTACGCAAGTATACGTATCGTTTTCAAGTAATTATGGACGTTCTATTTAAGTCCCAAATATCGATCCTCCGGGGAAGGTTTAAATTAGAAATGACAAATTTTCTAGGAAATTCACAGAAAGTCAATTGAAATCACTGTCGCTAATTTTAATTATTGAGATGTAATCAAAATTAAATTTCTAAACTATTATCAAATCAAATATACTAATTTCCATTGTTGAGATGTAATCAAAATTAAATTTCTAAACTATTATCAGATCAAATATGCAAAATTTATATTAACTATGTTTATTTAACGGAGATTCTTATGTGAAAAAACATCATTCCCACTACAATGAGGATATGGTAAAATGAGACGAGATAAATGTTCATAATATGTATTGTGCTATATAGGAGCAATTTTAATTCTCTACCTTGATACAGCGCATAGAAAATCATTGGCTAATCTCATTGTTTAGTCCCTGGCTAGGCTAGGAGGATACCGGCTCCCACTCTAGAGCTCCCACTTCCCTTCACCTGAAGGCTAGCTCTCACTTCAGTTTTTAAACACTAAGATTGAATTGAAGATTTTAGTCTGTCACCCAAAAGGTTCTCCAATTCTACACCCAATAAATCATATTTCCTTATTTATTTGCACTTAATTTCATAAACAATGTTCTCCTGCATGGGATCAAATGTGATCCTTACTCAGTTGTAGAACTCATCTCCATTTCCCGGATCATATGTTTCACAACACTTTTTAACAATTCAATTAGTTAGTTCAAAAAGTAAATTAAGTTCAGAGTTGAAAAATCATCACAATTTATTTTACAATTTAATATTGGCACATTCATATTATCTCTTCATTTCATAATATCTCAGAGTAGGGAGAAAGATAGAGGGAACTACTCAGACTTCATGAGAAAGAAATAACAAAACACAAATTTCATATATAAAAGAAAGTTCATACAACACTGATAAACAAACAATACTTATCTGAAAACTCTTTCTCAAAGTAAATCCTTTGTAGCCTTTCCTTAGAAATGCAGGAAGAAGATATCTCTCACTTTTCTCCTTCTCCAACACTCTTACAGAAAATTTCACACTAAATCTCACCACAAAAACTCTAAACTATGAAAGCAAAATCACTAATTGAATCCAATATGGAAGTGTAATGGAATGATGTGGTGCAAAAATGAAAGTAGAGGAGTGAAAAATGTAGAGCTCTTTTTTGATGAAATTTGGCCCCAAATAGCGCCCAACATAGGTTCTCCAAGAGGTGCCTCCAAAACCTCTTCAAATAATTGTCCAAATACATCAAACCTTCTAGAAATGGGGTCTGCACCACCTTTGGCACCGTCGGCGCTGAGTAAAAAATCTCCGCTTTAATTTGTTCTGCGCCGTCGACATTGAGCATTTCTTCAAAAATGTCATTTTGACTCCAAATTTCATCCTTTTTGCTTTATTTTTGCTTTAAGCCCTAGAAATCAACAACCTGCAAGAAAAAATCAAAATACCTTCCATTAAAGTGCAATATCATCAAAAATAAGTATAAAATATGGGTCTAAATCCATTAAAGTGCAATATCACAAAAAATAAGTATAAAATATGGGTCTAAAAATGCATATATTTTATGCAATATCACCAAAAATAAGTATAAAATATGGGTCTAAAAATGCATATATTTTTGGTGTATCCAACGCTTATTTCAAAACTTATGATCATTGTCAGCGAGTAGACAATATTTCTAGAAGAAATGAGATGCCCTCAATTATGTGTTAAAAGTTGAGATATTTGATGTTTGGGGATTAGACTTCATGGGTCCATTTATACCATCTTTCAAAAATTTATATATATTGTTAGCAGTAGATTATGTATCTAAATGGATAGAAGCAATTGCTTTACCTCGATGTGATGCTCAAAGTGTTGCAAAGTTTTTGAAAATGAACATATTCGGTAGATTTGGGTTGTCTAGAGTGATCATAATTGACAGGGGGAAGTCATTTTAGAAACGCATGATGGAGAAGCTATTACAGAAATATCATATTAACCAATTGCTATTGCTTATAGTCCTCAGACAAGTGGTTTGGTTGAATTATCCAATAGTGAAATTAAAAAAATATTGGAAAATATGTGAATCCAACCAAAATGGATTGGTCAGTCAAACTTGACTATGCTTTGTGGGTTTATAGGACTGCATACAAAACTCCTATAAGAATTTTCCCATGCAAGCTAATACTTGGGAAAGCTTGTCGTTTATCAGTTGAACTTGAGCATAAAGCATATTGGGCTATTAAAGAATTTAATTACAATTTAAAGGATGCTGGTGAGAAAAGACTATTGCAATTAAATGAGCCTGAAGAGATGAGGAATGAATCTTATGATAGTTCTAAGATTTACAAAGAAAAGATGAAGATGTGGCATGATCAGAGGATTCTTACTAAAACTTTTAAGCCAGAACAACAAGTTTTGCTTTATAATTCATGGTTAAGATTATTTCAAGGCAAAATTATGCCCAGGTGGATGGGTCTATTTGTTGTGATAAAAATTTATCCCTATGGAGCTGTAGATATAAAAGATCATAAAACTGATAAAATATTTAAAGTGAATGGTCACAGACTGAAACCCTATTTTTTAGGTGACCAACTTAAATTAAATGATCTTATGCTGTTGGGTCAACCAGAGTAAGCACCGATTACGTCGGGCTGACGACGTTAAACCAAATGCTCTGTGGGAGGCAACCCATAGTTATCTGTGTGTATAATTTGAATGTTATGTTGTTGTGTTTAATTTAGAAAATTTTGGTAGTATTTTGAATATATAATGATTTAGTGATTATTCTAAGACCTTAAAAGATGACTTAGACATGTTAGAACTAGTATTTGGACATTGAGTTGACATGTGCCAAATTGAGCACTTGCGCTTAAGCGCCAATATCTGGCGCTTAAGTGCGACAGTTAAAAAACATGTGTGAATATCAGTTTTTAGAATTTTTATCAATGATTTAGTTGGTTTTAACATGGGATAGCAGTTCTAGAACGTGTCTAGGAGTTATAGGGAGGTTTAGAGCCTATAAATAGAAGGGTATGAGGAGAAGTCTCACCACACTTCCATTTAACCCTAAATTCTAAGTGAAAAAAAGAGAGATTTTGGAAAGATGTCATCTTGAGAGAGTGAATTGAAGAAAAATAAGGAAGTAATGAGAAATAAGTCAAAGTGCATGAGAGTTATACAATGGTTTTCTAGCTTTTAATATCAAAGGAATAGCGGAGAAAATCACTAAAATTGAGGCTGATGTGGCTTCAATTGAAGTGAAAGTAATGGAAGTTAACGCACATCTAGATCATATTGGATGGCAACTTAAGATGTAGTTTAATCAAACCATTTTTATAGAAGAAGTGGACAAGGTTATGTATTTGAAGAACAAATGGATTGAAGAAGATTCAACTAGAGTTATTAATCACCGTCCGTTTTATCAGATTTATATTTCAAATGCTGAAGAAGAGACTAATGATAGACCAGGATTCATTCCACCAAATGGAGAGTGGAATTAAGTTTATTGTTAGTGTTTGTGTATTTAGTGTTTATTTGTTCATTGTTAAGTGTGTTTAATGTGTTTTTAATGTTAAGATTGTCTAGTGCTTGTGTTAGGAATTTTCTCATCCAAGACTATTTGGATTGAGAATTTATGTATTGAAAATATTTGTAATTGTTTGTGAATGAATATAAGTGTTCGTTTGTGTGCAAATTTGTGTTATTTAGTGTTGAATCAAATTAGTTAAGATTGGTGAATCTTGAGAAAAAGGAGAGTTGAAAGGGAAGAAAAGAGTTATTAAAGATTTATGAGACCTTGTAGGGTTGATTGACTTAGGCTAGAAGTGCATTTTACTTAAAACCAAATAAATCAAATTTGAGCACTGGCGCCTAAGCGCCAAGATCTCGTGCTTAAGCATTGTCTAAGCCAAGAGTCGGGTGCCTAAGGGCTGAACCATTCACGCTTAAGCGCCAATTTACGTAAACCGGTTCATGAACAATTTAAAGTGACAAATTGGTCAAAAAATCTCCATTTTTGCACCTCAACTTCATCCCCTTTCTCTTAATTTCATGGTTTTGAAGTTAGGGCATACCTTATTTTGAAGATTTCTTGGTGATTCGAAGAAAGAATAGCTAAATTTGATATCCTTGAGGTAATAGCTTCACTTCTATGTAAATTTTTTTTATTTTCACCAAGTATTTTGAGTACATTATGGATCTACCCAAAAATCACTATTCATGGTGAAAATTTGAGAAGAAATCTATGGAAAATATATAGATTTGGTAGTTTAAGCTTTTAAGAGTTAAGTTTAATGATTTAGAGTTGAATTGGGAATTTATTGTGATTTTTTTTTATTTTTAGAAATAGCACCAAGAATGAAGAGGAGTAAGGGAAAAACTCAATTTGATTCAAGCAAGTTTGTAAGAGTTAGAGCTCAGGATCGATATAGTGATGCACTGCAATTAAGAAAGTTAATTCCTGAGCATTGTTTTAAGAGTCTGAGAGGAGCTATAGAGGATTTGATTGTTTGCCGCCAATGGGAGCGATTTTGTTGTTTTTCTATTGTGGGAGTTATTTTTATTGTTCGGAAGTTTTATGCAAATCTCCCTGAGGCTGAAGACGGAGTCATGGTTGCAAGAAAGATAGTGCTTTTCTCATATGAAGTAATAAATCAGTTTTATGATTTGCCCCAGAGTACTTTGTGTTTTTATTTGAACTATTGCCAAATGTGGAGTTAGATGAGATTATTTAATCGTTCACTGGAGGAAGAGGATTATGGAAGATTACCAATGAAAGGAGAGTCAACTTCCTCACTTCAAAGTTAGATGCCACTGTGAAGGCATGACACTATTTCATTTCTGCTTGTCTTCTACCTACCAATCATCTTAGTGAAGTGACCCGTGGTCGAGCAACTTTGAACTATTGTATTTAGCAGCTCAAGCCCATCAAAATTGGAGCCTTAATTCATAGTGTTATTACCAGTTCTATCATTGCTGTTACCACTGCAGGTTTGGGATTCACATCCTTGACCTTTTCATTATGTGAGCAGGCTGGAGTTAGATTTGATAGCTGGGAGGAGATATTAGCTACTCAAGCCTATTTCTAGTGTGAATGTGAAGTCTTATTCACATCATTCAATTTTTCGCTGGAGAGGTGGATTTTTCAGTAGTTCAGCTGCTTGGACATCTTGAGCTTACACTTCACGTGCTTCTACATCACAGGGCCAGACTTCTAGATCTTATTCTCAGACACAACTATTGCAGAGGATTTTGGATAATGTTAACTATGCTGCTGATAAGGCATTAAATTTAGAAAATTTTGAATAACATATAGATGGATATTTGAGGAGACGTAGTGATTATGAGGAAGAATACCACTCATATATGGAAAACCTCATGAGAGGTAACCAAGGTGTAGTTTTCCCTCAGATCCAAAATATCCATCATATGAGCCTGCAACTACTTGGCATAGTGATTTGCGTGATGCTGAGGAAGATGATGATTAGACTAGTTCTTTAGTTTAGTTAATTTTTTTATTGTTGTGAACTTTTTGTGGTGTAGTTATACTGTACTTTTGTTGTGTTTTGAGTTGTATTTGTTGATACTGTTTGTTTTCTTTGTGTTTTGTTTTGTTAAACACTGTTGTGATGTATTTTTATTTTTGTAGTAGTAATTATGTTAATTGTGTTGTTTAGTGTATTTAGTTAGCTTTTTATTGAACTTAATTCTGATCTTAGGAAGGTTTAGAATGTTGCTAGTTCTCAATTAAAAACTTCATGCTTTAAAATTTTAATTTACTACCAGATATTTTCTTTATATTGCAGTTGTGAATGTTTTTTAGTGTGTTTGTTTGCTTTTATGATATCCTCCACTTCATAGAAGTCTAATGAATCTCTATATGTTAAGTAAATTATAATTTGATCAATTTAATTTTTACTCCTGTTTTTAATTTTTGTATATTTAGGATGTAAAAAATCTTGTTAGCATGTTATTTTTAGTTTTCATTTCTGCCTATTTATATATGATGCTAAAATGTTTTATTCAATTAAAAATTTAAGTTTTGGGGGATGAAAAATTTTCTAAAAACTTGAAATTTATTTGTTCTCAAATGTATTTCAGATAAATTTGATTTTGATTTGAAGAAAAAATGATCATTTATATGAAGTTATATTAGGGAAGTAAAATTTTGAGTATAGAAATGAGTAAGAGAATGTAGTTAAAATTTATAGTAATGAAGAAAAACTTAAATGTAAAATTTTTTTAGTGTGGAAATGATAAATAGTGTGTAACTATCTTTAGTAGGAGAAATTATATTTTTGAAAAGTGTAGAAGATTTAGACTTTTATTTTTAAAAGTTAAATTTCTTTTATTGAAAGTAATTTTCAAAAACTATTATTATGTCTTTAAGTAACGGAAATATATCAACTCTTTGCTTTAAAAAAGGAAATGTGGAGTTCAAAATCAATAAAGGCCTATCCAGATATAGTAATCCTTGCCTGAAAAGAAAAAAAAAGAACAAGAAGAAGGAAAAAAAAAGAAAGAAAAAAGAGAAAAAAGAAAAAGAAAAGAAAGTTGAAAAAGGGTGGAGAAGCTTGGGATTAATGCCTAATCAAAAATTGGTTCCACATCTGATCTTTTTAAAGTATAAGACTTGAGAAACTCTTAAGCTTAAGAATATAATATAGTGAGTAAAATTATGCTTAATACTTTTTTTTTTAAAGTGGAGAATATAGAATGCCTAAACTCTATATTTGGAGAATCTACAACATTTCTGAACTAGTAGAAACTCATATTTTCAGACTTCTTTACATTAAAAATTTCTAAACTCTAAGTTGGTCTCATTTACTAATATTTTTTCTAAATTGGGCTACTATATTTCTACATCAAAATTTTAGAAACTCCTAAAGATACTCATATACCTAATCTACTTATTTAGTTTTTAAAAGATTGAAGTGTCACTTGAGAACAAGTAACATTCTAAGTTTGGGAGATTTTGATACACCTAAAATATATAGTCTTTTAATACATATTTTTATACCTATTTTTGAGATATTGCACTTTAATAAAAGATATTTGTGTGTTTTTCTATCAGGTATAATCAAATGGATGAAAAATAGTAAAAGGAGTGAAAAAGGATCAAATTTGGAGCAAAAATGAAGAAGGTGCAAAAAATGAACTATGGCGCCTAAGTGCCCAGTACTGGCGCTTACGCACCAGTTATACAGAGAGAACTGCACATAAGCACTAGGTACCCTATGCTTAAGTACCAGAAGTAGTTATTTGATGATTCATTGAATTTGGATGAATTTTTGTAGAGGTGTTTGAAGCAACACTTGGTAAAAATGTGGAAAATAGTTCATGGACACGAAAATTCATTCAATTGACTTTTGAAAGGAGGAAACTTCTAGAAGATTCATTGAATTGAGACACATTTTGAAGAGACACCAAGCCCCCCCTTGGATTTTTATTAAAGAAGACTTGGATCATCAAAGGAAGAGGCTAGCCAGCCAACAACCAAACATCCACCCATTCCAAGTAACCGCCGCCGCCGCCGACCACCTTTTCTTTTTATTTTGAGTTTTAGTTTGTATTGTGAGTGAAGGAAGAAAATTCAAAGGAACTTCAAGACATTTGGTGGAGAGGATTTGAGATAAGTGTTTATCTTTGTGACTACACTTAGTTTTATTTTAGACTTATTATTTGTGTGCATGATTTCTACTTTTAAACTCAAGTGTGGTTGTATTTTCTCCATGGATTCTCAGTAGTTTTTTTTTATCATTTTCCTTAAAATGATAAGTGATTAAGTATTGAAAGAAAGTTGTGTGAAGTAATAAACTTTAATGTTGGAAGAAGTTGTGATGATTTTAAATCTTATACTTCATTTACTTCTTGATTTGTCCAATTAAGATGTTAATACCTATTATGAGAACATGTAAGATCCGAGATGGTATTGTCCTAGTCAACAAATGGTAGGAATCACATTTGATTTCATGGATGAAAATGTAGTTCATGAGGTTGAGTGCAAATAAATAAGGAAATAAACTTTGAAGGGTGTAGAATAAGAGGACTTTAGAGTTACAAGCTAAAGCCCCTAATTTGATTTATAGTTTTAGTTTCTGATATGAAATGTTTGCCGCCAGATTGTGGGAGACGAGGGAACTCTAGAGTGAGAGTTAGTATCTTCCCTACCTAACCGGTCTTCAAAACTATTCAAACTATAGATTAGTCAATGTTCTTTATAGCATCTCTAGTAAGGGTAAAGAATATTATCACTCATATTTGACACAACACAATTAGAATACTTCCACAACAGAATTTCTATACTTGTTACCAATTCATAATAAGGAAAAATATATTTTATTTCTATTGCCTTCATCTTGCAAGTATTTAGTTAAGTTAATTAGTTGCTTACTTTATTTTCAATTGTAAAAAATTTACAAAAAGAATCAAATTTTCATTCCTATTATAGCATCTAGAGTTTAAGTATGAATATTTTGCTAAGTAAAATTTTGTTATCTAATTTCTCCTATTTTTTAAGGTGCATATAGTATTTATCCATGTGGGTTTGATATTCGGGGCTTAATCAAAAAGTCCTATATTACTTGATAATGATACGTATACTTGTGTAGTATCCCATAATTAAAAATTATAACTTCATTCTTATTTGCTTCATAGTGAAAAATTTACCCAGCTTCTGCTTGGGATCAAGTTTTTGGCTTTATTGCAAAGTAAGAATCATTATTAAGAAAATTAAGCATATAATCACATACATTGCATTTAACATATATATAGAACATAAGGATCAGAAGACTACCATATGAAAAGTCAGAAGCATATCATATCATGAGAAGAGTTATGTCGTATGCTTTGGTAGGTAATGTCCTCTACAGAAGGTCATTTGATCATATGTAGCCGTGATATCTAAGCAGTGCAGAAGCATAGGATATCAAAAAGGAAGTACACGCTAGATTGTGTGAAGCTCACTGATCAGGTCCGAACAAGAAGATGAAAATTAAGAGACTCAAATATTATTGGCCAGTGACGTTAATAGATTACATTGATACAACCAGAAAGTGTCACCTGTGTTAAGTTCATGGAGTAGTTTTGCACCAACCTCCGAATGTGCTACACTAAACCGTTGCCTCGTGGCCATTCGAGTGTTGGGGCACAAATACAGTGGGTCTGATAGACCCTCCATTTTCTAAAGGACACAAGTTTATTCTCACAGCTACTGATTACTGTCAAAGTTGCCAGAGGCAGTGTCATTATGAGAAGTCACAGCGCATCACGTTCTTCGGTTTTTCAAAAATCAAAATGTCCACCGTTTTGATGTTATGCGTAGCATAATTTCCGATAAAGGGTCAGCCTTCAAGAGTACTAAAATCAACAATTTTGTCAAACGCCATGGGATAGATTGAATATACTCTTCAATTTACTATCCCAGAGCGAATGGCCTAGCTAAGGCCTTTAAAAAGACACTCGTGCAAATTTTGAAGAAAACATTGGACCAAAATAAGAAGGGATGGTACGAGAAGTTGTTAGAACCTTTGTGGGCCTACTGGACAATGTTTAGAACTCCTATCATATGTGCTCATGTTTGGGTTCGAGGTCATGCTCCCATTGGAAGTTCAGCTACCATCTCTTAGAGTCACCATCACTAACCAAATTGCTGTTGAAGACCATGCCAAGCTCAGACTTGTATAATTGGAAGCCTCATAGAAAAGGATTAGAAGAACAATGTAATCTAGAGCTCTAGCAAGCAAAGATGATCTGGGCTCATGATAAATTGGTCTGCCCAATGATGTTCAATATCGGTGAACTCGTACTCATCCTCATGAGACCTATCCTTGCACATCACAGGATAGGCAAAAAATTTGAACCAACTTGGGAGGGACCATTTGTCATGGAGAAGGTCTTTTCAGAAGGCTCTTACCAGTTAATGGATTTCCAAGGAGAAAAGCCCATGCTATCGGTCAATGAAAGATATTTAAAGAAATATTATACAACTTGATGTCCTCCAAGATGAATTTTTAAAAGTGATACTTGTTTCGAGGATTGCTATTTAGTCAGCATCTGTTGACTAGGTCCAAAATTTAGTAATCAGATTAATTTTAATAAAATAAAATCTGAATTTGTTCTTTTGAATCTCCATTTAATTTTGAATTTCACCAAATTAAGTCAAATAAAATACTTGCACATGTAAATTTAAAATTCGCTTAATAATGGTTTGTCATTGTTCTTATTTTTTTCTTAAATTTCAGTGTGCTCTTGTTTTCTTATCTTTTTTAGAAAAATGTCGGGTTAGAATTTGATCTTCTCCTTTAGAGATGGCTTAAATCATGCACTTAATAAGGAGAAGGCAGCGCAGGGCGGCGTTGTGAATTTTGACTTGGACTACGGTCAAGTCAATGTAGAGAACAAAGGCCCCCATGATGAGTATAGTCAGCCACCAAGAAGCAGAAGAGCTATAACCATTATTGAGAATTGGTGCCAAGGAAGAATCCTCACTGAAGATGAAAAAAAACTAAGGGAATACAGTAGCCAATGGAGGGAACTAGCCAATTGCAGTCAATGATCACCACACCGATGGGAGACTTGGTCTGTGTCAAAGAAGAAAGGGTTCTGGATGCACATTTAAAAAGGATGTAGCGCAGAAATGCCAACCGGTGAAAACACAGAGCTTTGGTTTGCTTGGAGTAGCGACATGCTAAGGAAGCCGCTGCTGGATTAAGTTCAATTTTTGTTGAGGAGGTCTATGATCCAAACTTGAAAGAGACTTCCACTTGTTCGTTGGTTACAGAGGATGATCCAGAAACATTTACAGACCCTGCATCTTCAGGAATCCCCGATGAGCTTTATGCGGGATGTTCAAAGAATATACAGCTGCCAGCATGTAGTTCAGAAATGCAGACCACCCAGAGGTCAAGCCATACATTCTACAACTTACAGAGCCACCACCATCATGAATTCCTCCAAAGGATGAGATAGAGGAGCGACACTGACATTTGTAGAGGATTCCTATAGCAGAGTTAGAAAGAATGAGTAGGGTCTGAATGCAAAAGTTTGAATATTATGAAGAAATTTAAGAAAAATTTGATAATATCCTAGATAGATTGGAACTACACACTGGGGCACTCTTAGAAAGCAATGAAAGAAAGATTCTGGATAGCATTTTCGATCTTAGAGATAGATGCCGAGTCAAATTATGTATAAAGAAGACATATGCTGAAAAATAAAAATGGATGCATGTAAATTGCAGGATCACCATCCAGTGTGGCTGTTGTTACAATTTTGTTAAGGACAGGATAGGTAACCCCGGGCATCTTAAGGTACGACGACGTGGATCCCTTGCCATCCACAAAAAAGTGCATGATAAAAAGAATGGTTAGATGGAGCATACTGCCAGCGGATTGCATCTCAAATAGCTGCATCATCAACATATGCAAGGAAGGAGATTGCATACCTCCCGACATCGATCACCACAATTTTGTCAGACCGTTATGTATAGTTTCGTTCATGTGCAAGAGCAACATTCTATTTGGAAAAGAGATAGATATTGTTGGACCCAACGAGTTTAGAGGTTCAATTATTATTCCACTACTGGTTGGTTCAGTGCTTATTATAAAAGTAAATGGAGCATACCAGGGGGCAAAACACTGCATTCCTGGAGGGTCGCGCCACAGAGTCTCAGTTACATTGTGAAGAATGGAAAACAGTAAAATACCATATAGATTCTAGCTAGATCAAGAATTGGAAAAACTACAGTCGTACGAGCTATGAGATAGTTGTACCTTAAAGTGAACACGAAAGGAACTCTTGTCTTGAAGCATGGATTACAAGGTTAGTTTGATCACCAGCTTACCTCATGGGACAAACAGACAGATAGATAGACACTTGTCACCCTTTTGTACTGTGTCAGAGTAGAGGATATATGATATATGATATTTCAGATGTACTCAACATGTTGCCTTTTGATAGTTCCAACATGATTAGTTGTATCACATATTTGAAGTAGAATCAATGAAGTTTCCTTCAAGATTTCAGCAAGTTTGTCGAATTGCCTTTTTGTGTGATTGATGAAAGCCGCATGACCACGTGTTGGTCCAAAATTATAATGAACAAAAAACGAAACAAAGAAAGTCTAATAATAAAATTAAAATTCAAAATTGAAAGTTTAATCGATGAAAATCAAATTTGAAAAGATATCCTAATGAAAAAAATGACAATGAAAACAATAACAAAAGTGATAAAAATGATAAATCAATTCATCTCGAATTTGGATTTTCACACTTTGTACCTTCATTGCATGAATTTCACCATCAACATGATTTTTTTACAATTCCCATGGAGTTTCACACTCGCAAAGATCCCACAAATCTTTCTTGACCATTGTCAATCTTAACATTCCATGCATTCATAAACTCAACACCATAAATTCTCTACACTCTTCTCACAATGTTTTTGGGATCAATACCTAAATTATGATTCCATTCCACTACCTCTTAGATTCGATGTGAGTCTCTGAGATTTCCTTTCTAAAGTACTTCATCGCCTCTTAGGTTGGATGTGAGTCCCTGTTCCTTACTTCCTAATGTGACACAAATCTTTGAGATAGGTATAAGACCACCTTAAATGGCGCAAGACATCCTATTCTCATCTTTTGAGATCGGTCTAAGATAACCTTAAATGGAGTAAGGCATCCGACTCTCTACTGAAATCTTTGAGATAGGTATAAGACCATCTTAAATCAAGTAAGACATCTTATTCTCATCTTTTGAGATCAGTCTAAGACCACCTTAAATGGAGTAAGGCATCTAGATCTATGCACAAATCTTTGAGATAGGTATAAGACAACTTAAATGGAGCAAGGCATGTTATTCTCATCTTTTGAGATCAGTCCAAGGCCACCTTAAGTGGAGTAAGGTATCTGATTCTCTACACAAATCTTTGAGATAGGTATAAGGCCACCTTAATTGGAGCAAAACATGTTATTCTCATCCTTTGAGATCAGTCTAAGGGCACCTTAAATAAAGGCATCTGATTCTCTACACAAATCTTCGAGATGGTTATAAGATCACCTTAAATGGAGTAAGACATCCTATTCTCATCCTTTGAGATCAGTCTAAAGGAACCTTAAATGGATTAAGGCATTCGATTCTCTACACAAATCTTTGAGATGGGAATAAGACCACCTAAAATGGAGTAAGGAATCCTATTCTCATCCTTCGAGATCGGTCTAAGGCCACCTTAAATGGAGCAAGGCATCTAATTCTCTACATTAATCTTTGAGATAGGTAGAAGACCACCTTAAATGGAGTAAGGCATTCTATTCTCATCTTTTAAGATCGGTCTAAGCCCACTTTAAATGGAGTAAGGCATCTGATTCTCTACACAAACTTCAATATGGGTATAAGACATCCTTAAATGAGTAAGGCATCCTATTCTCATCTTTTGAGATCGGTCTAAGGCCACCTTAAATGGAGTAAGGCATCTGATTCTCTACACAAATCTTTGAGATAGGTATAAAACCACATTAAATGAAGTAAGGCATCCTATTCTCATTTTTCGAGATCGGTCTAAGGCCACCTTAAATAGAGTAAGGCATCTGATTCTCTACACAAATCTTTGATATGGGTATAAGACCACCTTAAATGGAGCAAGGCATCCTATTCTCATCTTTCAAGTTTGGTCTAAGGTCAGCTTAAATGGAGTAAGTCATACGATTCTCTACAAAAATCTTTGAGATCGGTATAAGGCCATCTTAAATGGAGCATGTCATCTTGTTCTCATCTTTTGAGATCGATCTAAGGCCACCTTAAATGGAGTAAGGCATCCGATTCTCTACACAAATCTTTGAGATGGGTATAAGATCATCTTAAATGGAGTAAGGCATCCTATTATCATCTTTCAAGATTGGTCTAAGGCCACCTTAAATGGAGTAAGGCATCCAATTCTCTACATAAATCTTCAAGATAGGTATACGACCACCTTAAAGGGAGCGAAGCATCCTATTCTCATCTTTCAAGACCAGTCTAAGGCCACCTTAAATGGAGTAAGGTATTCGATTCTCTACACAATTTTTTGAGATGAGTATAAGACCACTTTAAATGGAGTAAGGAATCATATTCTCATCTTTTGAGATTGGTTTTAGGCCACCTTAAATGGAGTAAGGAATCTGATTCTCTCCCCAAATCATCAAGATAGGTATAAGGCCACCTTAAATGGAGTAAGGAATCATATTCTCATTTTTTGATATCAATATAAGGCCACCTTAAATGGCATCTGATTCTCTACACAAATCTTTGAGATAGGTATAAGGCCACCTTAAATGGAGTAAGGCATCCTATTCTCACTTCTCCGCACTTTTGTTACCTCTTGGGTTGGATGGGAGTCTCTGTGCATTCCATCCTAATATGATCTCTTCACATATTTTCGCCTTCCGAAATTAAATTTTTACAAAATTAAAATCAAACTCAAAATTAAAAGCTAAAAGTTAAGACATCAACATCGAAATCGAATCTTCTTTGCTGTTGTCAGTTTCCTTGGTGGTTATCTCTGTAAATCCTTTGCATAGCCACTCACCAAGGTTCTCAAGCATAAATCACCTTGAGAATTGCAAATTCACTCTTGAAATTGACATTCTAAAGGTACACCTGCTAATTTATGGCAAGAGTTTTAGAGTCTTCAAATTTGATCAAGGATTCCTTTGATACTCCTCAACAGAAACCTTCTCCACATTTCCTTTGTTCTACTCTAAACATGTTGGCTCGAACAGTTGTGTTGGCTTTGTTGATCTCGTTGGTCAACGCCAACACGTGCGGTGTGCTTGCTTGGCACACCACACCTATTAGGGGTCCGTTTTTTGACCTCACTTTTCGTTGAGGTATAGTTTCTTCTTTAGAAGCCTAGGATCTAGCCATAGGACTTTCCTGGTGACTATTCCTAGATGACTAGTAAAGGAACCCTCACCAACAAAAATTTTAAAACTCTTCTTTGCTCATCTTGAAGTTCCACATGTTAGTTCTAACCTCTAGCATTTTGTAGGTGGAACCAATATGGGGGAGCTCAAGAGTCCCCATATAACTGCTTGGCCTTAGGGTTAGCCCCGGGTTGTGTGGTCTTGGTTTTTCACACACACACTTTCACTTTTGGTCCAAATCCTTAGCCAAACATTCCTAACTTGATCCCTTACTTTATTGGAAACTCATGTGGATGGTCCCCTGAAACATTAGCCCTAGGCTAGGGTTTGGCTAAGACTAGCACATGGAAGATCCATATTGGGAGTTCCCTTGGTCTCATGGCTTAAATGGTGACCTCATGATTGATATTCTCAATCAATTCCAATTTTTCCAAATTCGCAATTTTGACCATTCTTGGCCTCAACTTCACCTAATTACCAAATTGCCTATAAACCCTAGATTTTCCAAAAATTCCCAAAATTACCCAAATTCTCAAAGTTTCTTGAAAAATTATTTCAAACCATTCCAAATCACTCAAGTTGACCAAAATACCTCAAATTTTTGAAAATTCCTAAAATACCCCTAAAATCCGCAAAATTACCAAAATGCCCTTCATATACCAAAAATTCCTAAAATCTCCAAAATACCTCAAAATATCCCCTAAATCAATTTGAACCTCTCCATTAAGCCCAATTTGACTAAATTGACTCCTTTTGACCAAAATCCCCAAATTGCCCCTAAATGTCTAAATTCCTCAATTCACCCCCAATTTCCACCAAACTGACTTCAGTCCCACCCAATTTCAATTCTAAAATCAAATTCATCATATACAATCCCAATTGAAACTAAATTCAAGCCCAATTGAGCCAATTTCAAAACTAATTTTCAAACCCAGGCCAAAATTCCCAATTTTGCCCAAAAGTCCAAATTTTCTCATATTGAACTTCATAGCCCCAAGATTTCCACCCAATTGATATCCAAAACTCTTCATTACAATCTTTTAGACCAACTTAAACCATCAATTTACCAAAGTCCTAACCCTAGTCCAATCCAAACGCAAGTCTAGCACAAATGCCCCAAATTTGTCCATGAGCCAAATTCCACCCAATTGAACCCCCAAATCAATTCAGAATCACCCAATTCCTTTTCCAAAATTCTCACAACAATCATCCCCATCAATTTGTTCAATGACTTGGACCAAATCTAAACCCAAACCCAACATAGACCCAACTTCAAACCAAAACCCTAATTTTGAACCTAAACCCCAAATTGACCCAAATTTTTTGCATTAATCAATCTTAACCCTCTCCTGCCCTGGTTAGCCACCTAGGATGCTAATCAGATCACCGATGACCAAAGAATTGATCCATGGACCAAGGTCCCCCAAATTAAGGAGATATGTTATCCCATTTTGGCTAAACTCTTCCCCCCATGCAATCAGGCATCAAACCTCTAATGAAATCACAATTAAAACTTCCTTTACCCTCCCCGACTCAGCTAGCCACCACCTCACCTATGGCTAACCACCCTAGTCACCAAAANCCTATGGCTAGCCACCCTAGTCACCAAAAAGCCTAAAATTGATATACTTCCAACAAAAATATGAAAATACCCTTATTTAAGGTGTAGTATCCCCAAAAATAAGCATAAAATGTATACTTAAAACAACACATTATTTTGGTGTATCAAAATCCCCCAAACTTAAATGTTACTAGTCCTAAAGTGACACTTTTACTAGATAAAAGCATATGACTCGAGATATAGATTAACTTATAAACTTTTATACTTTAGTTTCATAAATACAACATTAATTTTTAAGAAAACTTTTAATAACTTAGATTTAAATCTTAAGTCTAAGAGTACATAGTAATCAAATCTAAGATTTATGAATATCTATTTATTTCAAGAAGAATTGTAATTTGTCATATCAAGGATACTTAGAACATTCATATCAAAAAGAACTCCATGAAAACTTTACTAGTAATTGTGCTAATACTCCAATACAAGTTTAGAAAATGTAATAGAGACTTTTCCTTAAGTTGATTCAAGTGAAGCCAATTTTTGATTGGGCATCTCCTCATGCTTCACCTCACATTTCTTTTCTTTTCTTTTCTATTTCTTTTCCATTTTTTTATTCAACATCTTTTCAATTTTTTCTTTTCATTTCTTTTCAAGTGAGGATTACTATTTCTTGATGGTATTTAATAATTTTGAACTTTACTATCCTCTTTTTAAAGTTAAAAATTTTTACCTTTCTTCACTTTATAAATTCATATTAGCTTTGATCATTTTTCATAAAGTCTCATTCTTTTCTCTTACATGAAACTCTAAGATTCTTAATACTTCAAAAATAAAATTTTCTTTACTTTAAATAGAAAAACATAGTCTTATCTTTTCATACAAATTATCTTAAACTTTAGAATTGACCTTCATTATTAAAAAAATTTACCTAAATTTACCATAATATCTACAAACATAAATAAAGTCATTTAAATTTAAATTTTCATATCTCAGGTCATGTTAAATTAATTTTAAAAATATAGTTAATTGAGGACAAATCAAATTTAGTTTACTTCTTTTTAAAAGAATTTTTCTTTCCACCAAACTTAAACTTTTAAGTAATTAAAAATGTTCAGTATAAATTATTGTAGGAGAAAGAAAACAACAAATGCATAAAAATGAAAACTAACCTGTAGAGGATTTTTTAGTATGAAATTGGGCTCTGGTATACTGCAGGTACGAACTTTAAAAATATATATAGGCTTTAAAGCATTAAATGAAACATAATTTATTTTAAAAGATTTGATAAGAATAATTTAAAAATAGAAACAAAAATTGAAAATACCAAAAATGCAGAAAAAGTAAAAAATCTACAGTTACTATTACAATTAGGTCCACAGTTCAGCATTAAAATGAAAATTTTTATTACAACAATTTTAAATAAAACAACCTGCAAATAATAAAAATAACAAAAAACATAAAAAAAAAACATACTAAACTCCTAAAAACATCAATCTTCATCCCCTTCCTCCTCCTCCTCCTCATCATCATCATCATCTTTTTCTTCATCATCATGATCTAGAGTATAAGGAGTGAAGCAGGGGTAATTTGGAAATTCCCCATTGTACTCAGCCCTATATATATAACCATAGCCTCCCAATAAACTATATCATGATGAACTCTCCTCTGCTTATATTCATCATTATAAGCATTTCTTGCTTCAACTCCTCTAATCCTATTTTGCATATACACAATATCCATTTGCTGAATCATAATCTGCTCCAAAATATTTTCAAGTGAAGCAGAGTGAGAAGTAGATGACCCTATAGCTGATGTTGAAGGTCTATCTCCACCTCACTCCTGGACTTAACAAATGATTCAAATCTTTGAATTGTATGCTTCCCAATAGGATTTTGTAGCTACAACTTTTCCTCATTTCTATGGGACTCTACTCCTGACTGTTCACATAAAGTGAAAATCAGGGTAGGGTAACCCAAACCACTAGCTGTAATACTACTAGATATACTTGGAGCATGATGAACAGTAAGAGCACCAACATCTACTACCTTCATTTTCTGAATCCAGAAGTTTAACATAGCTCTATCCTTTGTTACTTCGCTCAGATGATTTGTTCACAGTAATGAAGTAGTGTCATACCTTTGAATGAAAAGTAATCATGGAAGCGGAGAATTTAACTTTCTTATTATTTTTAACTTTCCATTTTCCTTTTCCATCAGTCAGAAAGGCAATTACTTCATTTAGTAATGAATCAGTCTTCATGACTGCAGTATATTCACAATGAAACACATTTCTCAGTCCACAAAAAGCATTGATCCTTTCTCTAGTAAATTCGACTTGCTTACTTATCACAAGGATGTGATCATCAGTGATGAACCATAAGTTGGCATAAAACTTCCGAATCTTAGGCACAATAGTTACTTTAGTGAAGTAGCAAAACCTCACCTAATTTTTGGCGACGATCAACCTCTCGATCTCGCCACCTTGGTTAGCAAATGCCCGTTCATGGATCAATTTCCTTGATTCCATTTGAGTATTGTAACTTTGTCGGGCCTTGTAATTGAAAAATCTCCTCACTTCAAAATCTCCTGCAGGCTTTCTTCTTTTTACTCGTGGAGCCATTGGAATTTTTATGAAAATTAAAGTAAAATGCAAATAAATTCCAACATAAAAAATCTAGTTCCACAAGTAAGATTATTTGGTTAGAAACTTTTCACCAACGGTTTTCTTCAAGTTTATTCATAAAAAAATTGGATCTCCCATAATGTCAAAAAAATCCGTGCTGAAAATAAAAAATTTCTAGGTTAAACTGAAGCTCTTACCAAGAGAAGATGAAATCTAAGATCTTTGGCCTTCGAAAACTTCTCAAATGCGCATAATGTGAAGAGGTCATAATTTAGAGTTAGGAGATGACCCAAACAGTAAAAATTTTGTTTTACTGGGCAATTTTAGGGTTTTTAGGCAATCTGGGCGTTTTCAAGAATGTGGCGCCTCAGGCGCCAATCTGATGCCTCTGCGACAACACCTAATTTTTCTAGATTTGATTTTGTGACAAAATCTACTACGTACCGCTTTACGTCAACCTCTAACTAACTCAAATAAACACTTATTCTTATAATTAAATAATTCCTAACACCAAAATTTTACAAACAACACAAAACTCACTTTTATATATAAAATCCATGCTATTAAAAACTAATACTTTTCAAGCTAACAAACTCTAATTCAGTGTTCAAAGCAAACCAAACATCCTAACCATGAAATCTAAACATTGAAATAGCAAACAAAAACATAAATAGAGTGTAACAATAAAAGTCAATGCAATCCAACACAACATAATAACATAAGCAAGCTGTACTAAATAAGCATTACGTGCATAAAGTAAGTTCAAACATCTTCTTCGCTCTCGTCGTCTTGGATATCTCCCATGGATTGGTAGTGAAAGTACAAGTTGTAGAAAAGTCAAAAAGGAAATTCATCAGTTGAATCTTCCTCAATCCAAGCATGTTTCTTGAACATACGTACCAAACCATCATCAATATGTCTAGTATGTTCAAAATGTTCCTTCAATCTCCAATCTAGATGATCCAACATTTCAGAAATATTCCCTATTGCATGCATAAGGTTATGTATTTCTTTCTCTATCTTCTTGAATCCTTTTCAAAAGTGCATTCAAGCTGAAGTAAAGCTGAATAGGTGATGAATTCTAGGATGCTTGATCCATCAGTACATTCATATCATTCCATCTCCCATTCCAATGTAGTTGCAATAAACTTCTGGGTCCATAGTCTTCCAAGGAAGAAGCACTTTTTCCCAACTTTCATAAGGCACTTGTGATTGACTGCATAGTAGGAAAATAGTAAATGGATGTCCCAGTCCAGTAGCAGATCCATTAACGATCAAACCCAAAATTGATTTTACAATTATTGCACCAATATCAATAGGTTTTCTAGTTTGAATACAGTAATTCAGAATAACACTCTCTTTAGTCACTTTACTGATTTTCATAGTGGGGAGTAATTATGATGCAATAAAGAAATGCCACACCTTAGATGCAGGATTCAACAATGATGAAGAAAAACTTACATTACCATCATCTTTGACCTCCTAATTTGCATCTTTATACGTAAGGTATCGATAGAGTTCGTTCATATTATCTCTTGTAGGGGTATAACTTGCATAGTCGTAAATAGGAACACTTTCAATCATAAACATATCATTTATTTTTGAAGGACTTAATTGTACAAACCTACCTCGTACATAAACAATTTCTTAGTTGATTCCATAAAGATTTGCATAAAACTCTTTCACCACAGAGACAACTATGGAGACAGTAGTGTAGCAAAGCACTTCTCAATGTCTTTGCACAATAATCTCTTCCAATTAAGTATTTGATGTGTTGAATCCCCGATTCACAAATCCCCTTTATTTGATTATCCTCTTCTTCATAAGAACGCAATCATGTAACTTCTGCACATCAAAACTGACAAACTTTCTCAGGTTGAAAATTCTAAATCTCGCAAAATTTTTGGAGTGGGAAGCCATAGGATTTGAAAAGTTGTGACTGTTCCCTCATTTTTCCTCCTAAAACATACTTTGGAATCAGTTTATGGGAGTTATAAGGAGAAGAACCCGCCAAAAACCGCCTTTTGAAATATTTTAAGTCATTTTCATCGCCGCGGCGCTTCAGGCACCGATTCTGGAGCTTCAAGCGCCAGCTCTCTGGAATTTAGCGCTAGTTCCAAAATTTTGCCATTTCAATTTCAGTTCAATAAATTCTCAAATCTCCCATAAAATTAGGTAAATAAAGATGTTTTCAAATATTTTTTCAATTACAAGTTTCTTAAATAAATGGAATCTATAAAAGTACAAATATAAATATAAATATAATATTTTGAAAAAAAAACATAAAAAAAAATAAACAACAATAATTATGAGTTACCTCCCACAAAGCGCTTGATTTAATTTCACCAGCCCGACATTCCTAGTCTTTATTCTGGGTGACCCAACATCGCAGTCTCTTTAAAAACTGGTCTTTGACCATCAAAATATGGTTTCAGTTTGTGCCCATTAACTTTAAATATACTTCTAGTCTTCCAATCTTTAATATTGACAGCTCCGTAAGGATAGAATTTTACAATTCTGAATGACCCTTTCCACATAGACTTCAGTTTTCTAGGAAATAATTTCAATCTTGTATTGTATAATAAAACATCCTGTCTAGATTCAAATTCCTTCTTTATTAACTTTCAATCATGTCATTCTTTCATTCTTTCTTTATAAATCCTAGCATTATTATAAGATTCATTCCTAATTTTTTCAAGCTCATTCAATTGCAATATTTTTTTCCCACCAGTATCATTCAAATTGAAATTGAACTCCTTAATAGCCCAACAGGCTTTATGCTCCAATTCTACTGATAAGTGACAATTCTTCCCAAAAATTAATCTACATGGGGGCATTCTTATAAGCTATCCTATAAGCCCATAATGTAGTATCTAATTTAGCATACCAATCATTTTATTAGGATTCATAATTTTTCCAAAATTCTTTTAATTTCAAGATTAGATACTTCTGCTAAACCACTAGTCTGTGGATGATAAGCAGTTATAATTTTATGCATAATAATATATTTTTCCACCAACCTTGCAATTGTTGCATTCCTCAAAAAAGATCCTCCATCAGTAATGATTATTCTCTGCATTCAATATCTTGTAAAAATATTTTTGGTTGTAATTTTTCAAACACTCTAAGCATTACATCGAGTTAAAGAGATTACTTCAATCCATTTTGAAACATAATCCATTGTAATCAATATATAAATATTTCAAATCAAAAAGCTTTAATATATCACCTGTAAAATCCAACATGTACTAAAAAAATCCTATCTCCTCTTACCGTAGAAGGTGGAGGTAGGTTAGATATAAACTGTATTTTTGCAGGATCTACTTCTATGTTATTTTTTAAAATTTTATTCCTATATACAATTTCTCCTGCAACCATGAATTGATATTTTTCCTAGTTTAACACTAGGTTCATCTTTTCACATCGTTCTAGAACTTTCTCTAAATGATTTAGCATGTTTCAAATGAAGTTCCCAACACAAAAAAAAATATTCCATAAACACTTCGATCTTTTTTTCAATTAAATCACCGAAAATTGACATCATACATCTTTGAAAAGTTTCAGGTGCATTACATAATCAAAAGGGCATTCGCCAAAAAGCAAAAGTTCCATAAGAACTAGTAAATGTTATTTTCTCTTGATCCTTTGGAGCAATAGGTATTTGATGATAACCGGTATATCCATCTAGAAAAAAAAATATTTATGCCAAGCCAGTCTATCAAACATTTGGTCCAAAAACGGTAAAGGAAAATGATCCTTCCTGGTGGTAGAATTTAATTTCCTATAATCTATGCAGATCCGTCATTCAGTGATTTGCCTTGTTGGTATTAATTCATTATTCTCATTTGTCACAATAGTCATACCTCCTTTCTTTGGAGCACAGTGAATTAGACTCACCCGAGCAATATCTAAAATAAGATATATTATTCCAGCATCTAACCATTTTAAAATTTCTTTATTAACGACTTCTTTCATCATAAGATTCAATCTCCTTTGAGGATCAGCTATTTTCGTTCATGTTGATCTTCCAATAAAATTCTATGCATACAAATTGAAGGATTGATTCCTTTAATATTAGCTAATGTCCATCCAAAGGCTTTCTTGTATCTTCGTAAAGTTTCTAACAACTGTTGTTCTTGCAAATCCGTTAATTCTAAGGATACAATAATAGGTAATGTGGATAAATCTCCTAGAAATGCATACTTTAAATGTGTAGGAAGTGTTTTCATTTCATGTTCAGGAGGTTTCTCAATAGATGAAATCAAATTCTAGTTATCATCTGTAGGATCTAACATTTCAAATTTTTCCTGAACATAATCCAAATCTTCATTACTCACTTCCACAGATTCATCTTGAATTTTATCCTTATCTTCATATTCATATATTCTTTTTCAAATTTCTTTTTGAATGTCTTCAAGAAATATTTATGGCTTAAATATTTGTTAATATCCATTTTGAAGCATTCAATCTCTTGCTCTTTTGCAGGGTATCTCATTGATTTTTCAATGTTAAATGTAACCTCTTGATCACTAACTCTCATAGTTAGTTCTCTTTTCTGCACATCTATCAAAGCTCTTCTAGTAGCAAGAATATTCTTCCTAAAATGATAAGAATTTTTTTATCTTCCTCCATATCTAATACAATAAAATCCACAGGAAAGATAAATTTATCAACTTTTACCAAAACATCTTCTATAACTCATTTAGGATAGGTAATCAAATGATCAACTAACTGAAGAGTTACAGTTGTAGGTGAAATATCTCATAAACCCAAACTTCTGAAAATTGATAAAGGCATAAGATTAATACTGACTCCTAAATCACATAAAATTTTCCAAAAAATCTTTTGCCAATAACAAATTGAATAGTAAAACTACCAGGATCTTTAAGTTTTTTCAGGAAACTTCTTCTGAATTATAGCACTACACTCCTCACTGAGTGCAACAGTCTCATTATCTACAAACTTCATCTTCTTATTAAGCATATCCTTCATGAACTTTACAAAGCTTGACATTTGTTCCAAGGCCTCAACAAATGGAATGTTTATCGTTAATTTCCTCAATATTTCAAAAAATTTTAAAAATTGGTTATCTTTGTTTTTTTGCTTCAATCTTTGTGGAAGTGGAGGTGATGGTCTTTCTACAGTGATATTCATTGGTTTAATAGGACAATCAAACTCAAAATGAAAATCTTCACCAGATTTTTCATTTTCCCCCTCATCTTTCTCAACTTCAACTTCCACTTCTTTTTGAACTCTGGTTTCAAATTCTTTTTCACTTCTCAGTTGAATAACCTTAATTTTCTCTTTGTTCTAATCCTTAGGATTTACTTCAACATTACTAGGCAATGTTCCTGGAGGTCTATTGCTAAGTGCAGTAGCAATACATCCCAATTGATTTTCCATGTTTCTAATTGTAGCTCCTTGACTTTGTAATTAACTTCCCATTTGTAATATTAATTCTTCCATTGACAACTTCTTCTCCTTACTCTACAAATTATTAAAACCTGGAGGGTAATATGGTTTATTAATTGGATTTTCTTGATTGTTGGAGTTTCCCAATGAGTTCGCAACATTGTTTCCCCATTGCAAATTTGCAACATTAGAGTTATTGTTACTCCAACTAAAATTTGGATGATTCTTCCAACCAGGATTATAATAATTGGCATAAGGATTATTTGAACGATTATTTATTGCACTTAAGGTCTCATAAGAAGATTAAGATTCTATCATTTATCTCAATGAGTTTTCTTCAAGCACAAGTGGTGTCTGAGAATAATTCATTCCATATTGATCTATCTTCTTCGATATTGTGGCTATTTGGGCAGCCAACATAGATATCGCATCAAAATCATGAATACTAGCTACTCTTTTTAGATTTACACTTTTAGAGTGTCACTGAAAATTATTAATAGGCATCTCTTCGATTAAATAATATGCTTCATCGAATGGTTTTGACTTTCCTTTATCTTTTTGAAATATGATATAAGTTGTATAGCATTCCTTCTCAAAACTGACAGACTGACATTTAACATTTCTGAGAAAAGGTATGATATCCAATCTCTCTCTTGGTGAGGAAATATGGTATTTCCTTCATCTCTTTGAGATAGGATATAAGTCGTATAACATTCATTCTCAAAACTGACAACAGAAATTTGACATTTCTGAAAGATGGTATGATCTTTATTCTCTCTATTGATGAGGAAATATGGTATTTCTTTTATCTCTTTGGGATAGGATATAAGTCGTATAACATTCTTTCTCAAAACTAACAGACAGACATTTGACATTTCTGAGAGAGGGTATGATATCCATTCTCTCTCTTGATGAAGAAATTTGGTATTTCCTTTATTTTTTTGAGATATGATATAAATCGTATAGCATTCCTTCTCAAAATCGACAGACAGACATTTGACATTTCTGAGAAATGGTATGATATCCATTCTCTCTCTTGATGAGGAAATATGGTATTCATTTTTCTCCTTTGAATAGGATATAAGTTGTATAGTATTCCTTCTCAAAACCGACAGATAGAAATTTGACATTTCTGAGAGATAGTATGATATCTATTCTCTCTCTTGATGAGGAAATATGGTATTTCCTTTATCTCTTTGAGATAGGATATAAGTCGTATAGCATTCCTTCTAGAAACCGACAGATAGACTTCTGACATTTTTGAGAAATGGTTTGATATCCATTCTCTCTCTTGATTAGAAAATATGGTATTTCCTTTATCTCTTTGGGATAGGATATAAGTTCTATATCATTCTTTCTCAAAACCGACAGACAGACATTTGACATTTCTGAGAGATGGTATGATATATATTCTCTCTTGATGAGGAAATACGGTATTTCCTTTATCTCTTTGAGATAGGATATAAGTCGTATAGCATTCCTTCTCAAAACCAACAAACAAACATTTGACATTTCTGAGAAATGGTATGATATTCATTCTCTCTCTTGATGAGGAAATATGGTATTTCCTTTATCTCTTTGGGATATGATATAAGTCGTATAACATTCTTTCTCAAAACTGACCGACAGACATTTGACATTTCTGAGAGATGCTATGATATCCATTCTCTCTCTTGATGAGGAAATATGGTATTTCTTTTATCTCTTTGAGAAAGGATAAAAATCGTATAGCATTCCTTCTCAAATAAGAGATTTGACATTTGACATTTCAAAAAAGGTTTAAGAATTCTTTTCATGAAATATGACATTCATTTTCTCATGAATACAGGATATGACATAATCGATGATTGACAGTTTCGGTCAACACTAATAAGTGTGGCATACTTATTTAGTATCCCGCATATATTGGGGGCCCATTTGTTGACCTCACTTTTACTGAAGGTCTTAAAACAACATTCATGGACAAAAAATTAACTTGAGGAATCATAAGACTTAAGATTCTTAGACATATTCAAAAGACTTGAAAATGATCGTTGTGGTCATTAAGATAAAGGAGTCTACCAATATTGACTTCTTTTGACATTTATAGGGTCATTAAATCCCTAGAAATTAAAATAACCCTTAAAACATTTATTTTGAATCTTAACAATGATAAACCCTAAAATGATCAGATTAGTGGTGACAGACCCTAACTTGGTCAAATTTTTGCTTAGTGGTCATCTTCATGATCAAAAAGTCAACATTGACACTTAAATGATCTAATTGATCAATTTTGACTCATATAGTCAATTTTGGTCAAACTAGTCAACTTTGGTCAACTTGAACCAATTAACCAGTTTAAACCCTAAAATGATCAAATCAGTGGTAATAAGCCCTAATTTGGTCAAACCTTGACTTAAGAGGTCATTTTGGTGACCAAAAAGTCAATTAATCTAATTGGTCCACTTTAACTCATAATGTCAATTTTGGTCAAAATGGTCAACCCATGACTTAATGATCACCACTTTGACTGCATTGAGTAACATTTGACCTAAATAGTCAAACTCGGTCAAAATGGTCAATTCATGACCTAATGACCACTACATTGACTATATTGGTCAACACTTGACTTAAATAGTCAAACTCGGTCAAAATGGTCAATTCGTGACCTAATGACCACCACATTGACTATACTGGTCAACACTTGGCCTAAATAGTCAAACTCGGTCAAAATGGTCAATTCATGACATAATGACCACCACATTGACTAAACTGGTCAACCCTTAACCTAAATAGTCAAACTTGGTCAAAATGGTCAATTTATGAACTAATGACCACCACATTGACTATAGTCGTCAACCCTTCACCAAATAAATCAAATTTCATCAAAACGATAAATATATGACCTTATAAGTATCATAATGACCCGAAAGTCAACTTAATAATTTAAAAAGTCAAATTTGGTCAATATGACCAAACCAAGCACATTATCAAAGCCCATGGACCCATGATTAACCCGACCATGACAAGGTTAGGTAAGTCACATTGGTCAACCCAAGACTAGAAATGGTCAACTTTGATCAACTCTAGTCAACATTGGTCAACTTAGGTCAAAATATTCAATTTTGAACCAAATTGAAAAAATTGGTCAAATTTATGGGTTAATATTATAATTTCCTACATTTTTGATTAATTACATAATTAATTAAAAATGGATTTATGAGAATTTAACACTAAATTAAATGACATCACATATGACATCTAAAATCCATAAACAATTTTCAAATTTAATTAAATTCATGAAGGGTTATCTAATAGGTCATTCATGACTCATAAGTCCTATTATAACCCATGACACATCATCCTTGACAAAAGACAAAATTTCATTATGAGGTAATCATGAAGGGAGGAGCTTATGTGTCATTTCTTCTTGAATGATGGAATGAAAGGGTGGTAAGCTCATCTTGCACCTCCATCACCCTCCAATTACAAAGAGACTAGTACCAACCTCATTTTCCCATGATTAAGGTAATCATGAGCTTAACATAATGAGGGATGATGAGGAAGGGTATGTGTCATCCCTTCCTCAACATCATTAAATGACTCACAAAATTTACACGGTGAAGGTTCTATCAGGCTGGTTAAGTTGCCATTCACCACCACCTAAATTTGCCATTTGGAGGGAGCCAAAATTGGATCCTTAATTCTAGCCTAAATGAAAACCATGAGGATAATTGATCAAAAACTTTATCCATACATTAATGGCTCTTGTAACTTATCCTTAAAGCAATCCAAGGATGTGAGCCACCTCCCCTGCATAGCCCTGAACCAGGAAGCCACCATTAATGACTATAAAAGGAGCTTTTTGTGAGCTACATCAAGGAGGAGACCCATCCACACTGCCTAATACCAAAAACTCCCAACACCAAAAATACTCCCAACATTCTGAGCAATTGATTCCTCATGGATTCAAGGCATGAAACCCACCGAATCTCCTCAATTTGGCAATCCCAAAAAACCACAAATCCAAGACATTTTCAAGTCCAACAAAAACTCTACCCAATCTTCCAATTAACTTTTCCTACGTCTTCCCTAGGGTGTAAGAAGAAGATTCCAATCAAAATTGGATCTTCCTTCAAGCCCTAACCTAGTTCTACATTAAACTGAGAACCCTCACGATCGAATTCCAACATAGACTTGATTTCATCCTAAATTCAGCATACCCGAAGGTTTGTGAGGACTTGGCGATTGTTTCGAGCAAACTTGATTGAAGCTTCACTTCATCAAGTCAAGGTATGGCCATTTCAACTTAAGTATCTCTTGATTCTGATCAATTGAGGAACAAACCATATCAAAACTCCATCATCACCATATGGATGAATTTGCCTCCTTCAGATGAAGCAATAGAGCCAAAAATCATGAAAATCCATTAAGAATCCATCAGGATCTTAAAGTTTTCATATGGACGGCTCATGGGATAAGCTCAATGAAGAAGACGAATGGATGCCGTCCATTTTTGTGTTCGGAAATGGACGGCTCTGATTTAATCATGGTTGATCCGGTGTTTGGGATCCCGCTGCAGATTAACCGCATTTTGGGGAGTACGAGGACACGCGTCTCCCTGTGACAATTTAAGGTTTTTTAGGATTTAATTAAATTCAAAATAGCCTTAAATTAATAAAAAATTCATAATTTGACACACAAAAATAAGACAAAAGTATCTCTAAACTCAGGACAGTGAGTAGATTATTATGGACATGAAATTATGATTTAATAAATTATAATTAATTTTTAATTAATTGATTACTCTTTGGACTATTTTAATTATTAAAAATTATTTGTAATTTCAAAAATTCTGAAATTTTTGGGGATTTTTCTCTAGACCCTTTGGAATCCTTCATGATTTTTTCTAGGCTAGAGAAATCCTTTAAGACACAATCTCCTAATTTTCAAGACACTTTGTAATTATTTCTTTTAAATAATTATAAAAATGAAAATTAAGGAAAAAGTAAATTAAAAAATGGTTAAAAAATTCAAGGTGACACACAATAACCTTAAAATGACAATTATGAAACCATTAAACAAATTAAAATGACATTTTTATATTAAGGTTAAAGTTTATTAATTTTAAATTAATATTTTAAACCTTAAAAATCCTCCTCTCACCATACTTAGTTCATTTCATCATGTGCTGAGTCAATATTGAGTCTAACTCAAAATAGACTCAAAATCAAACTTTAATTTGGTCTTAAAGACATCATTAGACTTAATGAAGCCCTTAAACCTTAATTAAATTAGGTTTAAAAGACATCATTAGACTTAATTAGCCCATTAAAACTTAATTAAATTAGGTTTAATACAAAATCAAACTTTAATTTGGTCTAAAAGACATCATTATACTTAATTAACCCATTAAACCTTAATTAAATTAGGTTTAATAAAAAATCAAACTTTAATTAGGTCTAAAAGACATCATTAGACTTAACTAACCCATTAAACCTTAATTAAATTAGTTTTAATACAAAATCAAACTTTAATTCAGTCTAAAAGACATCATTAGAATTAATTAACCCATTAAAGCTTAATTAAATTAGGTTTAATACAAAATAAAACTTTTATTAGGTCTAAAAGACATCATTAGACTTAATTAACCCATTAAACCTTAATTAAATTAGGTTTAATACAAAATAAAATTTTTATTAGGTCTAAAAGACATCATTAGACTTAACTAACCCATTAAACTTTAATTAAATTATGTTTAAGACAAAATTAAACTTTAATTAGGTTTAAACGACATCATTAGACTTAATTAACCCATTAAACCTTAATTAAATTATGTTTAATACAAAATCAAACTTTAATTAGGTCTAAAAGACATCATTAGATTTAATTAACTCATTAAATCTTAATTAATTTTGGTTAAATACAAAATCAAACCTTAATTAGGTCTAACCCATTAGACCTAATTAATCATTAAGCCTTAACCACATTAGGCTTAACCAACCTTAAATCCAATTAGTCTAATTAATCAATTAAACCTTATCTAAATTAGGTTAAATTAACCTTAACTTAATTCGACTTAACCACAAATAAGTCTAATTAATGAATTAAACTTGACCTAAATTAGGCTTAATCAACCTTAACCTAATTAAACTTAACCCATATTAAGTCTAATTAATTAATTAAACCTTATCTAAATTAGGTTTAATTAACCTTAAATCCACTTAGACTTAACCCATAGTAAGTCTAATTAATCAATTAACCTTACCCAAATTAGGTTTATTTAATCTTAAACCCAATTAAACTTAACCCATATTAAGTCTAATTAATCAATTAAACTTTACTGAAATTAGGTTTAATCAACCTTAACATAATTAGACTTAACCCATATTAAGCCTAATTAATTAATTAAACCTTATCTAAATTAGGTTTAATTAACCTTAACTTAATTAGACTTAACCACAAAAAAGTCTAATTAATTAATTAAATCTTACCTAAATTAGGTTTAATTAACCTTAACCAAATTATACTTAACCCATATTGATTCTAATCAATCAATTAAACCTTACCAATATTAGGCCTAACCCTAATTAAGTTTAATCAATCCAAAGAAAATTTAACTTGAGTTTAACCTAACTTAAACTCAAGTTAATCCAAACATTAGGTTCAACCCACATTGAACCTAACTTATCCAAAACCTAATTTGAGTTCAACCCAACTTGAACTCAAGTTAACCCAAACATTAGGTTCAACCCACATTGAACCTAACTTAACAAAAACCTAATTTGAGTTCAACCTAACTTGAACTCAAGTTATCCCAAACATTAGGTTCAACCCACATTGAACCTAATTTAAACAAAACTTAGCTTGAGTTTAACCCAACTTAAACTCAAGTTAACCTAAACATTAGGTTTAACCTAACTTGGACCCAAATCAACTTCAAACTTAAGTTCAACCCATATTGGACTTAAGTCAAATCTATAACATTAGGTTCAACCCAACCTGAATATAAGTTAACCAAACTCTAGGTTCAACATATATTACAGCTAAATCAAACCTTAAACTTAGTTTCAAATTGAACTTAGGTCAATAAAAACTTTAGGTTCAATCAAAAATGAACTTAACTCAATTTTTAAGTACATTGGACTTAAAACCAATTCAACCCTTAGGTTCTACCTACATTGAACCTAAAATATCTTAAGTCTTAATTACATTGAACTTAAACCATTTCCAGTCTTTGGGTTCTACCTACATTGAACCTAAAACATCTTATGTCTTAATTACATTGGACTTAAACCATTTTCAATCTTTAGGTTCTACCTACATTGAACCTAAAACATCTTAAGTCTTAATTACATTGGACTTAAACCATTTCCAATCCTTAGGTTCTACCTACATTGAACCTAAAATATCTTAAATCTTAATTACATTCGACTTAAACCATTTCAAATCTTTAGGTTCTACTTGTATTGAACCTAGAACATCTTAAGTCCTATCCACACTGGACTTAAAACTCTAGGTTCTATCTACATTGAACCTGAATCTTCTTCAGTTTTGCCAACATTAAACCTAAATCTTAGGTTTCAATTAAACTCTCTCATGTCTAATTGACATATGACCTAAAACAAATGACATCATAAAAATCTAACTCACCGACATAAATGACATAAAATTCATCTTAGAAGACATTAAAAAAACACAACTTAAATATCTGTGTTCAGATTTACGAAGATTTCTTGAACGATGCAATTTATGGTTGCTGGCAAGAATCTTTCGGTCCTGGTTTAAACACCTTTCGGACTAAGTAAATCTAAATACTTTACGGCCTCGAGACGATGGAGCTATAGATATCTTGATAGGGTCCAACTAATTAAATGACCAACTTAAATTGATAAATCTGCAACATGGTTTTATGCTAATCGTGTTCTCTTATGCAGGTTTATAGAGGACGTGAAAACAAAATTTCACTTTAGATTTCCTTTGCATATTATAGGGTGTGCTAACTCTATTTTGCAGGACGACATTCGAAAGCGGAATTTCAAGATAACAAAACCAAACAAAACCAAACAAAACAAAATAAAATGACATAAACAAAATGATATGACATAAAATAAAACCTAAAACTTTTAGGATAATGACAAAACCTAAAACTTTTAGGACAATAACAAAACCTAAAACTTGTAGGACAATCACAAAACCTAACACTTTTAGGATAATGGAGAAACCTAAAACTTTTGGGACAATGACAGAACCTAAAACTTATAAGACAATGAAAAAACCTAAAACTTTTAGGACAATCACAAAATTAAGTTTCAACATACATTGACATTTTCTTGAGATTGAACAATTAATGTTCATCTCTTCAAAATGAATGTTTGACGTTAATTAGGAGTGTTCTTAGATAATTATCTAAGATGTAATTAACTATAGGAGCTTGCTCTTATATGAGACTTTAAGGACTCAAACAGAACCTCTGGTAATAAAATTTTCTTGGAAAACTTTAGTAATGACATGTTCTAAAGATTTTCATTGTAGGTTTATCACCTAATGTTTTCTTTCTCTATCTTCTATTATTATTAGTCCTTCCCCCTTCATTTTCTAAATTTCTTGAAATTCTAAGGATTCTTGACATAATTCGAATAGAATAATTCATTTAGAAATCAGGACAAAGAAATAGATAAGATAGGGATTCAGTGACTCCTCAAAATGACAATAGCACAAAACGACACACGCCCCTCTTGGCCATGTGACCCGACCCGAGCGGGGGGAGGTGCCCCGATCGCCACCAACCCCATATAGGAGAAAGTTTCCCCAAGTACCAAATTCAAAAACCAGCTAGTGGAACAAAGTTCCATTAGCCTGTATATATCACAGTCCTTCCCATGGGCCCAAAAAATCCAACCATTAAAAAGGAAACTTTTGGTGCTGCAATCACCAATCATGCCAAGCTCAAATATATAACTAGTAAGCTCATACTTTAAAGTATTCATGATAAAAAGGTAGCCAAAAGTGTGACTAAAAGCCCCAAACCAGCAAATAATGCCAGCAGAAATCTTCCTTGTAGGCACAAAACTGAGAAACCAACACCCAAAATAAAGATAATAAATGCAAGAAGATAACCAATTCTGAAAGCAACAATTCTTTCCATATATGTCCAAAGCCAAACACCCATTTCCTTAGTATTAAGAAATAGAAATAAAAAACCTTCCAGCTTTAAAACCCAAAAGAGTAGGCCAAAGAAATTCAATAAAATCAGAAGAAGACTATCTAGAAATACCAAAGCTAAGCCCATGATATCCAAAAATGAATCCAAAATAAGGGGCAGTGTCTAAAAAAGGAACAAACAAGGCATCCAAATCATTTTTTAATAAGTTTATGCTAGTATGAGGGAGGGGTATTACCAATAATAACATTTTGCAACCTCCATTTGTCCAACCAATCCGCAGATCTATTTCCTTCTCTATAAGTAAAAGAAAATAAAATATTCAAGTGATGTCTTTCAATATTTAATTTGATTATGTTCAGCAAGGCTAGGATATAACACGTAGGTTTAATCTTTTTCAAAAGAATATTAAATAAGAGTTCAGAATCTGTTTCCACCACAATACCATTTAAATTTAAAGATGTAACCATATGTAGAGCAGCAAGCATAGCAGCAGTTTAAGCCTCAAGTGCGGAGTTAGCAATACAAGGTGATGCAAAATAAGCTATACATCTACCATTAACATCTCTTATAATCCCTCCCATACCCGTATATGCATTGGAAAAACTCCCATCAGCATTAATCTTAAACCATCCTTGGGGGCGTGGTGCCCATTTGATCAAAATGGGTTTCCTACCCTTATCCACAGTAGGAGTAGCATCCTGTCCAAAGGAGGTATATATATAT
>JXCR01129511.1:4722-23977 GCA_002079205.1 Phalaenopsis hybrid cultivar
TATATGCTAGAAGTTAGATTTGGCATACTATTAGTCCTTTCTTTTACTTTGCTTATCTAAAGTGCTGAAGTCATGGCATATTTCCTATCTGCCAAGTCATACTTATGTTGGAAGTAATTGGCCCTTCTCATGAGCATGTTAGTATGTGTACTGCGAAGCTTTTATAAGCTTTCATTCAAAACATGTGGTAGTTCTATTTTGAGATGTCTTAAAAGCATGAGAATATTACTCTTACTTATGTTGTGGCTTAGTATTGGAGGTCTCAGTTGCAGCTTGGTTTTCGACTCTTGTTGGGTTCGGGTTTTAGCCTTGCTTGGCTCGATTTGGTCTTTAACTAATCTGGAATTTGATAAAATAAAAAAAAAACTTGTTTGGCCTTACCTGTTGTTCATCTCTTTGTATTGACCCCGGCCGTGAGCATTTATTTTGTTATATGGGAAGATTTTATGCTTATTTGATATATGAGGCTCTTGATTAATTCGAAAGTTGGAAGATTCCGATTTCTTACATGAATTTGGGAGTACTAGTGGTGGTATTCTCAGAGTTATTTTCCTTTTGTGAAGTTTGGAAGATTTCTAAGTCTCATTTTGGAAAAGCATTTGGTTGACTTGATTAATCCTACGTCTTTGAGATTTAAAAAATCAGCGCAAAGTGGCTATTTATGTTTGTTAGGAAAGACCTTGGGCCCTACTTTTTCAGGTCTTTTCGATAGGAGTTTTGAGAACTGGTCTATTCTCCTTTTCAGTGTTTTAGATGGATCAGTGTCTCATCTCTCTCTCACCTCATTTTTGTTCTTTTCTTTTTTTACTTCTTGGTTCGGTTTTCGACGCTTATGTCTGATGCATAAGTATCCACGTATAATCTTTTGTTATACGTGAAACCAACAAGCAAGGTCGCAAGTAGTTTGTTTTGGGACGTAGGGTGATGATGATAATGACACACTGAAGATCGAGCGAAAACATGTCCTATTCTATAATATCAAGATCCAGGTATTTGATGAACAACAGGATAACGGTATCCTTCACAGACATAAGTCTAGCGGGAGTTGGCTCCAACCTCCTTAGGCAGTTGGTAGTCCCACACCCGACAGCGTAATCGACTTGTAGACAATAAAAATTGTTAAAACTTACTTCAAAAAAAGGGTAAAAATATATTTTTCACTATAAAAAAAATAAAAATTTGATAATTTTTTTTTAAGGCCTATGTGCATGTCAAAAACATAAATTTTAAAATACATTTTAAAATTGATTGTCCACCTGACGAATAACTGTTCAGGCTGGGAAGTAGCCCTCTTGGTGAGGTTCAAGACACACTTCTAGACAGTGACGGGTTCTATACATTCGGGTGACCGAGTAGCCTTCGTGGACCCTCGAGTATATATATATATATTTGAGCCTAGCCCTACACGAGTGCTTGCGGTCCCCATTTGCCTGAACTTTTTGTTTTATCGAAGCTTTGGACAGAGCACTCGTGATTCTTTTCTTTTATTTGAGATTTCTTCGAGATTTTTGAAGATTTTTATTTGAGTCTTTTCTCGTTGTTTTTCTCGAGTTTTCGGTCATGAGTCATTGTTACACTTTTTTCCGGATTTCCTGGATGACATTTCTTCCAGACTTCGCTTTTTGCAATACATTTTAGCTTGTTATATTTAAGAAACAGTTGATCCCACGGACGTACAGGTTCGTTTTACATTTACAGAATGTTATACTACTCCTATTTATACTTGCTACTGCCCTGTACATGTTATTATATTTTTGTTCTGTCCTGCTCTTGTTCTTCTCGTACAGCATGTTATATTATTCTTATTTATAACTGCTACTATTCTGCATAGCATGTTATTCTATTCTTGTTTATATCTGCTACTGTTCTATATAGCATGTTATATTGTTCCTTCTACAATACATGATACTGTCGTGTATGGCGTGTATATTGTTTCTTTTATTGTGTTTTCTACTGTTTGTCCTGTACTGCACATTTTATATTAGATAGCCTTAAGCATTCCNCTTTTCTTACTTCTTGGTTCGGTTTTCGACGCTTATGTCTGATGCATAAGTGTCCACGTATAGTCTTTTGTTATACGTGAAACCATCAAGCAAGGTCGCAAGTAGTTTGTTTTGGGGCGTAGGGTGATGATGATAATGACACACTGAAGATCGAGCGAAAAGATGTCCTATTCTATAATATCAAGATCCAGGTATTTGATGAACAATAGGATAACGGTATCCTTCACCGACATAAGTCTAGCGGGAGTTGGCTCCAACCTCCTTAGGCAGTTGGTAGTCCCACACCCGACAGCGTAATCGACTTGTAGACAATAAAAATTGTTAAAACTTACTTCAAAAAGGGGGTAAAAATATATTTTTCACTATAAAAAAAATAAAATTTGATAAATTTTTTTTAAGGCCTATGTGCATGTCAAAAACATAAATTTTAAAATACATTTCAAAATTGATTGTCCACCTGACGAATAACTGTTCAGGCTGGGAAGTGTATGGCGTGTATACTGTTTCTTTTATTGTGTTTTCTACTGTTTGTCCTGTACTGCACATTTTATATTAGATAGCCTTAAGCATTCCTTCTTTTCATATAGGATGTTTAGAGGACTATTACCATAGGATCGTTTGATTTGACATCATAACTAGATACCCTATAAAACTTAAACTCGTCACGACAAGGAGCTTTGAACTAGCGCGGTGGGCAGCACGACTATCTTCAATAGCAGAACATGTTTTCCCCAGTTAAACTTTTCCTTTCCTAGAAGTTAAAATAACAATCCATAAGATTTCGAGGTTGTTCACCTAGCGAAACATAATTCCTCAACCTTTTCGTTAGGTATTCGTATGGCTCCGATGTACGATCTAAACCTTAACTTGTTTTAGGATTCTAAGGTCGTCGTTCATTACGACCTAAATCCTCACATCTTTCAGGCTATTTGTGTGATTGTTTCACACGAATGTAAGCCCTAATTAAATAAAACTGGCAGAATAAAACACTTAAATAATTTTCCTCGAAACTGAAACCAAACCATAGGGTAGACTAGGAAGCCACCAAGGATCTCCTCTGGATCTGTGACATCCTCTAGTTCTTCCTTCGGATCCTATAATAAATGTTTCATGTTTGAATCATTCCCTTTTGCACACTTCTTTGTCCGATTTCGTTGAAAAGTCCTATCCTTTTGAAGTCCTTGAAGATAATTTTTCCTGATTTTTATCGAGAGTATTCTTAAGTGATTTCGGTCATTTAAGATGTACTTAACTATAGGGGCTTGCCCTTATAGGAAGCTTTTCCGAACCCAGCTTAAAATAAACGCTATTTAATTTTTCATATTAAATATGGGAATTTGTCGGCAAATAAAACGATTTCGCAGACCAAACAGAAGTCATATATATCTTAGTTTATTTGATCGAGCATCATCCTCAAATCTTGTGTTTATCCCTCGGGATAGATACAGGGTTTAAGGTAAAACGCTCTTTCATTTAAACTATGAAAAATATGAGTCAGTTTGATTTTCATATTTGATTTTAAATTTAAATCTGTGTAAGTTAAAACGTCCCTCTGAAGCGGGCGACGGGATTTCGATTCCAGTGACTGACAGCTTCTTACGGGCAACTCCTCCCCCACCCCACTTTTCCTCACCGACAGCTTCTGGCGACTCCGCTGGGGACTAGCTTCTCTCTCCATTTAAATCAGGAAATATTATCTTCATACATCGGTAATGTGTCTATGTCCCTCTTGGACCAAATTACATTTCTTCCGTTAGTATGCTTCACCAATTTCTTTCTTGGGAAAGTACAATCAACTCTTTTCGGACTTCAGTATCATCTGTTCAATCACTTTGGACAGAGAGGTTCGGGAGGCCATTAAGGACTCTTGATCTTTTATGTGAGGTCAGACCTCCAATAGGTGTGTTGGTGGACTAGTTCCACTTGGGCATGGTGCGTTGTGAAGTCGGTCCCGCACTGGGTCCTAAACTTTACTCTCTTTTTTGTGTCATTTCAAGTTTGATTTGTTATTTCGCAAGTTGAACCAAATTGTATCGCACTGCGCTTGCTTGTTAATTTTCTTTATACTTTCAGACCTTTTTTCACAAAAATCTTAAAATCTTCACCGATTAAATAAAATTTACCCGATTTACAGATCTACCTCCGTCAACTTGTAGTGCTCGCACAATGATTACGAGACATCGACCAAATAACTAACCCTAGGGTTTTCTCTTTTGAAGTTCTCGCAATGGCGTTCCCAACGCTCACCTTTTCATGCAACTTGCCAACGTACTGTAGCGCCCGTAACGTCGGTCCCATCATAAAGTTTGGGGCAGGATTCGAGAATCTCGAGGTCATTCTCGGGAAAACCCCGTTCGTTGTAGTGAAGGTCGCCACCCTCGAAGTTCAGGAACCTTCTGCTGATTTCAACTTGAATTGTCTACAGGATTTCCCTTCTTACAAGAAGGAAAAGGCTACTGCCACTTTGAAATCTTCTAAGCCTGACTTTCTCACTCCTACTAAGGGAAAAGAGGTTATGATCGTCGATAGTCCAACTGAGGAGTTCACCGTCCCATCATCAGTGTTCGAATTGGGTTGAGTTCGAAAGTTGTGTCGTTAACACGGTCACAAAGGAGAAACCGTAGCCGAAAAGTTCGCAAGACTGCTGAAGTTCAGACTCATGAAGATATGACTGTTAATGTGATTCCTGATCAGGAGGAATCGGGATTATTGGGTACCTCTCCGCTTTTGCGAAGGAGTAGGTTTCACCCCTTAGTAAATGCCGATGGACATTAAAGTATCCGAAAGATAGCCGTTGTTTTACCGTCACCTCATGGACATGGTGGAAAGAGAAAGAAGTCTACTCTCACCAGAGTTAGCACAATGTTTCATAAACTAGCCGCCAAAGAGGGTTGCTTAGTCAGTGAGTTGCTTAAACAGATGGGATGTGCAGTATCCCCTCGCATGAAAAAAGAAATACTAAAAGATGTCAGATCTGTTGAAGCATTACCTCTTCGTATTTCCGTCAAGTTTCGCTTGGGGAACAGAATTGACACTATCACTACCACTGGGTCCGCAGGCCGTCGATCAGTTAAGTTACGATTGATCCGAGAGTCTCACCAGTCACCGATTATAAAGATGTTCTTAAGACCTCAAAGGAAAGGATAAGCAAGTTGCATAGTGTTGTAGTTGGTCTCCACCACGGGGAGCATGCCTCTCTTCGACGTGCCGATGTTTCTGTTGAGACGCCCCGTCTCAAAACATCACCATCAAGAAAAGAGGTATGGATACCCAGGGTTGTTGCACAAATACAAGCTAGTGAGCCTATGAGTCAGAATTGTAATATAAAACAGAGAGTTGAAGTACCCAGCATGATGACATCAACAACAATTGAAGAAGGTGCACAGATAGAAGATGTTCAACAGAAGCCTTCGGACCTCAAGGTGATACGAGGGGCAATAATTGAGAAAAATGTCGAAAGGCTCGGGGCCGAGATTTCGGAACTAGCCCGAAGACGTGGAATTCCCGTTGATGATGAAGATAAAAACTCTGAAGAATACTTTAAAGAAGACTGTATGGATATTAATGTCATCGAAACCAGAGCAGTTACATCTGTGCGCGATGCTCAACCCCCTACTGAAGAGAACGTCGTAGATGAGCTGCGTAGGGCTCTCTTCCTGAAAGATGAAGAAATCAACCAAATGAAGAATAGAATGGAAGAAATGACCGGTGCCATGACTGGTATGGCCGCAGCTCAGGGACAATCTCAACCACAACAGTTAGCCTCTCCAGAAGTTAATCAACCAGAAATTATACAGATTATAGATGAGAGGAGGGAAGTCGCCACAGCTAACAGAGATGATCTACAAAAGAGGGAGCCTACTCAAAGCATCATACCAGAAAAGGATTTTAAGCAAATGATCGAGCAGGTTCGGGAGGCCTTAGCCCAATCTAAGAGAGGTGCATTAGTTTTAAAGGGCAGACCCTACCCGGAGGAATTCGATGTCGTACCCTACCGTAAGGATTTTGTGACACCGAACTTTAAGATATTCAACGGGATTGGAAACCCCAGACAACACATAGCACATTTCTGAGCCAACTATGGCAACACAGGAGGTAACGAGGCATTGCTTTGCCGCCAATTTGTCAGCAGTTTATCAGGGATAGCTTTTGATTGGTATGTCGAATTACCTAATAGATCAATGAAGACTTTCTTCGACTTGGAACAATTGTTCATGAAGAGATTTGCCGGAACGTAGCACCATGTTTCTATAGGAAATCTCGTGATAGAAAAGCAAAGGCCTAACGAGACTCTAGTAGATTATATTTTGAGGTGGAGAAACCTTAACATGAAATGTGAACCTCAGCTACAGGAACATCATGCGAATGAGATCTTACTCAAAAGCATTCATGGGCCAATAACTTTCATGTTCAAGGGACTCACCATCAAATCCTTCGAAAAGCTGCTCAGCAAGGCCAGCAATCTGCAAGAAGAAGCCAAGCATATGGATTCTCATGAGAAGATAGAGAAGTCCAAGACAACCAGGATATTCGAAAAGAAATCTGGGGTAGTGGCAACTATTGACAAGGGAAAACAACCAATAAAGATATATGCAGAGGATTTTCGTCGAGATTCTCAGCCGCCATCACAACATAACCAACTGCGACAGACACAGCAATATGGTCAACCTGCCCAACGAACACGTCAGGAAGGGTCATACCGAGCAGAGAATCAACAAACATCTTTGGCAGAACGATAGAAGCAGTATCGAAGATATTTAAGAGACTAATGAAGAAGTTTGAATTCAGATTACCAGCTCCAAAGAGGCCAGAGGAGGTCAATAAGAAGGATCAACCCAATTACTGCCCGTATCACAGAATGCTCGGACACACTATAGAGGATTGTTTCGTCTTCAAGGATTGGCTCGAGAGGAACCTTAAAGAAGAGAATATAACGATCCCGAAAGAGTATTTAAAAGAACCTGAAAGAGGTTCTGTAAATATGATTTCAGCTGAGACAATCACTCCAATAGAGCCGTACTCAGAAAAAGATAAATGGACTACAGTTTGGAACAAGTCCAAAGAGATTAAATCAGATTCAGATCGCTTCAATTCAGGCAAGCATTCAGAGTCTACAACCTGTTCAACCAGAGATAGAGATTTCTTCAGAGAAATTACTACAACCTGAGAAGAGAGAAAAGAGCGACGTCGCGAAGGCTGACAGCACGGGGGGTAGGATAGGGGCCACCTCTGCTAGATTAGTTGTCTCGGATTCAGGGGAGAAAATCCTCGAACCATTGACCATATATGATTATCTTTTTGCTCCTCCGGGGTATTATGAGTATAGTGATGATGATTTAGACTACGTTTTAACTGTTTTTGGTAATAGCGTAACTGATTTTGGTCACTCTAGTTTTGATCTCGATTCCTAAATCAATCCTCAAATCGTACTTGAGTCTGATAAACCCGTTAGCCAGATTGGTAAGGATGTCAACGACACCGAATATGACAGTTCGGGGAGTGACGAACCAGTCCTTGAATGTAAGGGAATACCGATCGCCATCAACTGTGATTCATCTGATTCAGAATCTACCCTTGAGGAATCAACCACAGTGTCAGAAGAGATAACCGAAGTATACTTGAGAAGAGGAAAAGTGTTACCCTCAGGGACGACTTTAATGGAAAAGGAAAACAAAGCAATTACTTCAAGCGAACCACCTCCAACGATGGAAGAAACACATGCTCGAGAGAAAACTGGAAATTCAAGCAAAGTGGATTACAACGTACTAGTGCATCTCCGGAAGTTGCTGATCTTGTCAAAGGAGAAAAGAGAATCTCTGATCAAGGTTGTACTTGATCCAGAAATTTGCTTAGCTCAGTTGGCTAACACGTCCTCGGATGAGGTTTATTCGTTGAAAGATCAGTCTGGGGTAACCTTCACAGATGAAGATTTGTTGTTTGGCACCACCGACCACAATCGTCCGCTCTATATTTCGGTTAGTATTGGCCGATTTGTACTATTCAGAGTTTTGGTGGATCCTGGATAACTCAACTTAATGAGTATACGGACACTAGCATACCAAGATATTGATACTCAAGAGCTTACAGCCGACAAGATGATGTTAAGAGGATTCAACCAAAAGGGAGAAAGAGCCCTTGGGTTAATTACATTACTTACGAAGGTTGGAGAGCTAGTAACAACCGCAAAATTCCATATCATCATTGCCGAGACCTTTTTCAATGCTCTACTTGGTCCACCGTGGATTCACGAGCATGACATGGTTTCGTCTTCCCTACATTAATGTATTAAGTATTATACGGAAAGACAAGAATATTGCATCAAATGAGATTTACAACCATTTTTGATCCATTAAGTTGGCATTCATGAGAACGTCGCCTACTACTCGGCCCTAAAGAAGACTGTCTTCTCTCGTGAAGTTGTGGCGAATGAAGTGGGAGATTCAAAGGAATCACAAAGAGGAGGTCATTCAACTCTGTTTAGACAGTCTACTATCATCTCTTCACAACGAGGGGATAAGGGCTCTTTTAATCCGTGCACCGGAGAGCGACCGGGGACGTGAACGAGGAAGAGCCAATGTGATTGTTGAACTGACTAGGCCGACCATTAACATTGAGAATGAAGAAGATTCTAAGGAAGAAATAAAAAAGACAAAACAGAAGAAACCTCAGTACAAGATATCCTTGGAAGATGCGAAAGTTAATTCAATTGTTGGTTACTCTTCGCCTTGTGTACGAAAGTTAATTCAACTGAGACATTTGCCAAGACAGATGCTGAAAGATAAATTGTAACTCTTTGAAAAATTATGGAATGTTAGGAGCTGAATTCCTAACTCGAAAGAAAGTTTCGGATTTGGTTCAGTCGGACCACTTGATGATTCAGAATTTTGCATCGTTGTTATTGGTGGATCGAAGGAGAATTGCTTCGATATGGAGGATGACTCTACCGATCAGCTAATAAAGGACACTCTGTCAGAATTCGAAGAAGAAATTAAGTCGACGGTTGATGAGTTGAAAGAAATCAACCTCGAGACTGAGGAGCAGCCCCGACCAACTTTCATAAGTTCCGTACTCAGCGAAGAAGAATCTACAGAATTGATAAAGTTATTGTCAGAATTCAAAGATTGTTTCGCATGGAGTTACGATGAGATGTCAGGACTGTCAGTAGAGATTGCAGTTCATAAACTCGGGGTAGACAAGAATATAACTCCAGTAAAACAAGCTCCAAGAAGAATGCGTCTCGAAATTGAGCAGCAAGTGATTGCCGAGGTGAAGAAACTAATAGACGCCAGCTTCGTGCGGGAAGAACAGTACCCCACATGGTTAGCCAATGTTGTGTTAGTTAAAAAGAAAAATGGACAGATACGTGTCTGTGTCGACTTCAGAGATTTAAATAAAGCATTTCCAAACGAATTCTCACTACCAATACCAGAAATGATGGTGGACATCGCTTCGACACACGAAATTTTCTCTTTCATGGATGAATCATTAGGATACAACCAAATCAAGATGGCTCTAGAAGACGTAGCCCTCACAGCCTTTAGAACGCCTATTGGGATTTTCTGCTACACAGTCCTGCCATTTGGACTAAAAAACGCTGGAGCAACATATCAGCGCGCAATGACGAAGATCTTCGACGAGATCATTCACAATCAAGTTGAATGTTACGTAAATGATTTGGTCATCAAAAGTAAACGGAAAATAGACCATTTGTAAGATTTGAGGATCGTGTTCGAACGATTACGACAATACAATCTCAAGATGAATCTCTTAAAGTGTGTCTTTGGTGTTACATCTGGGAAATTTCTAGGATTTGTTGTCTGTCATTGGGGAATCGAGATCGACCCGGAGAAGATTAAAGCTATCTTGAAAATGCCTCCTCCTAAGAATTTAAAGCAGCTACGTTCCTTCCAAGGGAAGTTGGCATATATGAGATGTTTTATTTCAAATCTCTCAGGTGGGTGTCAGCCCTTCTCGGCATAAATTAAAAAAGACGTCAAATTCGTTTGGGAAGATAAATGTCATCGGGCTTTCGAGAACGTTAAACAATATTTAATGACACCTCCTGTTTTAGCAGCCCCTATCCCAGGAAAACCGTTGATACTTTATACCGCGGCCTTAGACGACTCTCTCGGAGCCCTGTTAGCTCAGGTCAATGACGAGGGTAAGGAAAATGCACTATACTACTTAAGTCGACGTCTAATACCGACGAAAGTAAAGTATCCGCCTACCGAGAAGCATTGTCTAGCTTTGATTTTCGCCGCTCAAAAGCTTAGACATTACATGTTTTCTCATAGGATAACCCTGATTTTGAAAGTCAATCCGTTGCAATATTTGATGACCCGACCAACACTTTTCGAACGTTTAGCGAAGTGGCCAATGATTTTATTGCAATTTGATATAACTTTTGTTCCCCTCCGCGCTATCAAGGGACAGATTTTAGCAGATTTTCTCATTGTGCACCCACTTCTAGCTGGGTCCCCGCTCAATGATGAGTTACCAGATGAGCATATATTACAAATGGAATTCTCCAGTGCGCAACGTTGGGAGATGTACTTCGATGGTGTTTTGTCTGCCAGAAAAGACAGGATCAGGAACAGTTATACGAGGCAAGGCAGGAATTGGGTTGGTCTTCATCACACCAGATAAAGGTATGTTGAGATTCTCCTACCACTTGACAGAGTCGTGCAACAACAATGAGGCTGAGTATGAAGCCTTGATCACCAGACTAGAATTGGTAATCTCAATGGATATAACCGATATCACCATCTACGGTGACTCTCAGCTTATCCTTCAGCAAATCATCGGACAATACAGGATCTTGAAGCCAAGGTTGGCAGAATACCATCGGTATGCAATAAAGTTATTGGAGCAGATTCCTAGTGTGACTTTCTATCGGATTCCTCTGGTAGATAATGCGCATGCAAACGCTCTAGCAAAACTCGCTAAAGAATTGACATGTCCCCCGGAGGATTCCATAAAAATCACAGTACAGGAAGACAAGTTTTGTCTCAGATTGACCTAGAGACTTTACATAAACTTGGGGAGGAGGAGACGATAAATACAGTTGTCGATATCAACCAAGATCGACGTAAGTCATTTATAGAATATTTGCGAACTGGAAGATTACCAAAAGACAAGTCAGCAGCATATCATATCACGAGAAGAGTTATGTCATACGCTCTAGTTGGTGACGTTCTATACGGGAGATCGTTTGATCAAATGTGGTTGCGGTGTCTTAGCAAACCAGAAGCTCAGAATATCATTAAAGAAGTACACGTCGGGTTGTCCAGTGCTATCAGTCAGGGCCTAAAATGAAACTGAAGATTAAGAGACTCAGATAATATTGGTCAGCAATGATGTCTGATTGTATGGACACGACCAGAAAGTGTCACCAGTGCCAAATGTATGGGGTGATCCTATACCAAGCTCCGAATGTGCTACACCCAACTATTGTTTCGTGGTCATTTGAGTGTTGGGTACAGACATAATAGGACCGATAAACCCTCCATCCTCTAAGGGACACAAATTTATCCTCGTAGCTACGGATTACTCTAAATGGGCAGAGACAGTGCCGCTACGAGAGGTCACAGCACAGCAAGTTCTCCAGTTTTTCAAAAGTCAAATTGTTTATTGTTTCGGTGTGCCGCGCAGAATAATATCTGATAATGGGACAGTGTTCAGGAGTACCAAGATCAACAACTTCATCAGACAACACGAGATAGATTGGAGATATTCAACAATCTACTATCCCAAGGCAAATGGCCTAGCCGAGGCCTTCAACAAAACATTGGTACAGATTTTGAAGAAAACAATAGAGGAAAATAAAAGGGATTGGTACAACAAATTGTTAGAAGCTTTGTGGGCCTACCGGACAACGTTCAGAGCTCCCACTTAGTGCACACCCTACGCTCTCGTATATGGATCTGAGGCCGTGCTACCGTTAGAAGTTCAANATGTTTCATAAACTAGCCGCCAAAGAGGGTTGCTTAGTCAGTGAGTTGCTTAAACAGATGGGATGTGCAGTATCCCCTCGCATGAAAAAAGAAATACTAAAAGATGTCAGATCTGTTGAAGCATTACCTCTTCGTATTTCCGTCAAGTTTCGCTTGGGGAACAGAATTGACACTATCACTACCACTGGGTCCGCAGGCCGTCGATCAGTTAAGTTACGATTGATCCGAGAGTCTCACCAGTCACCGATTATAAAGATGTTCTTAAGACCTCAAAGGAAAGGATAAGCAAGTTGCATAGTGTTGTAGTTGGTCTCCACCACGGGGAGCATGCCTNGTGTTTCATAAACTAGCCGCCAAAGAGGGTTGCTTAGTCAATGAGTTGCTTAAACAGATGGGATGTGCAGTATCCCCTCGCATGAAAAAAGAAATACTAAAAGATGTCAGATCTGTTGAAGCATTACCTCTTCGTATTTCCGTCAAGTTTCGCTTGGGGAACAGAATTGACACTATCACTACCACTGGGTCCGCAGGCCGTCGATCAGTTAAGTCACGATTGATCTGAGAGTCTCACCAGTCACCGATTATAAAGATGTTGTTAAGACCTCAAAGGAAAGGATAAGCAAGTTGCATAGTGTTGTAGTTGGTCTCCACCACGGGGAGCATGCCTCTCTTCGACGTGCCGATGTTTCTGTTGAGACGCCCCGTCTCAAAACATCACCATCAAGAAAAGAGGTATGGATACCCAGAGTTGTTGCACTAATACAAGCTAGTGAGCCTATGAGTCAGAATTGTAATATAAAACAGAGAGTTGAAGTACCCAGCATGATAACATCAACAACAATTTAAGAAGGTGCACAGATAGAAGATGTTCAACAGAAGCCTTCGGACCTCAAGGTGATACAAGGGGCAATAATTGAGAAAAATGTCGAAAGGCTCAGGGCCGAGATTTCGGAACTAGCCCGAAGACGTGGAATTCCCGTTGATGATGAAGATAAAAACTCTGAAGAATNGACATCAACAACAATTGAAGAAGGTGCACAGATAGAAGATGTTCAACAGAAGCCTTCGGACCTCAAGGTGATACGAGGGGCAATAATTGAGAAAAATGTCGAAAGGCTCGGGGCCGAGATTTCGGAACTAGCCCGAAGACGTGGAATTCCCGTTGATGATGAAGATAAAAACTCTGAAGAATACTTTAAAGAAGACTGTATGGATATTAATGTCATCGAAACCAGAGCAGTTACATCTGTGCGCGATGCTCAACCCCCTACTGAAGAGAACGTCGTAGATGAGCTGCGTAGGGCTCTCTTCCTGAAAGATGAAGAAATCAACCAAATGAAGAATAGAATGGAAGAAATGACCGGTGCCATGACTGGTATGGCCGCAGCTCAGGGACAATCTCAACCACAACAGTTAGCCTCTCCAGAAGTTAATCAACCAGAAATNATCCTGAGAGATGAAGAAATCAACCTAATGAAGAATAGAATGGAAGAAATGACCGGTGCCATGATTGGTATGGCCGCAGCTCAGGGACAATCTCAACCACAACAGTTAGCCTCTCCAGAAGTTAATCAACCAGAAATTATACAGATTATAGATGAGAGGAGGGAAGTCGCCACAGCTAACAGAGATGATCTACAAAAGAGGGAGCCTACTCAAAGCATCATACCAGAAAAGGATTTTAAGCAAATGATCGAGCAGGTTCGGGAGGCCTTAGCCCAATCTAAGAGAGGTGCATTAGTTTTAAAGGGCAGACCCTACCCGGAGGAATTCGATGTCGTACCCTACCGTAAGGATTTTGTGACACCGAACTTTAAGATATTCAACGGGATTGGAAACCCCAGACAACACATAGCACATTTCTGAGCCAACTATGGCAACACAGGAGGTAACGAGGCATTGCTTTGCCGCCAATTTGTCAGCAGTTTATCAGGGATAGCTTTTGATTGGTATGTCGAATTACCTAATAGATCAATGAAGACTTTCTTCGACTTGGAACAATTGTTCATGAAGAGATTTGCCGGAACGTAGCACCATGTTTCTATAGGAAATCTCGTGATAGAAAAGCAAAGGCCTAACGAGACTCTAGTAGATTATATTTTGAGGTGGAGAAACCTTAACATGAAATGTGAACCTCAGCTACAGGAACATCATGCGAATGAGATCTTACTCAAAAGCATTCATGGGCCAATAACTTTCATGTTCAAGGGACTCACCATCAAATCCTTCGAAAAGCTGCTCAGCAAGGCCAGCAATCTGCAAGAAGAAGCCAAGCATATGGATTCTCATGAGAAGATAGAGAAGTCCAAGACAACCAGGATATTAGAAAAGAAATCTGGGGTAGTGGCAACTATTGACAAGGGAAAACAACCAATAAAGATATATGCAGAGGATTTTCGTCGAGATTCTCAGCCGCCATCACAACATAACCAACTGCGACAGACACAGCAATATGGTCAACCTGCCCAACGAACACGTCNCGAAAAGAAATCTGGGGTAGTGGCAACTATTGACAAGGGAAAACAACCAATAAAGATATATGCAGAGGATTTTCGTCGGGATTCTCAGCCGCCATCACAACATAACCAACTGCGACAGACACAGCAATATGGTCAACCTGCCCAATGAACACGTCAGGAAGGGTCATACCGAGCAGAGAATCAGCAAACATCTTTGGCAGAACGATAGAAGCAGTACCCAAGATATTTAAGAGACTAATGAAGAAGTTTGAATTCAGATTACCAGCTCCAAAGAGGCCAGAGGAGGTCAATNCGAACACGTCAGGAAGGGTCATACCGAGCAGAGAATCAACAAACATCTTTGGCAGAACGATAGAAGCAGTATCGAAGATATTTAAGAGACTAATGAAGAAGTTTGAATTCAGATTACCAGCTCCAAAGAGGCCAGAGGAGGTCAATAAGAAGGATCAACCCAATTACTGCCCGTATCACAGAATGCTCGGACACACTATAGAGGATTGTTTCGTCTTCAAGGATTGGCTCGAGAGGAACCTTAAAGAAGAGAATATAACGATCCCGAAAGAGTATTTAAAAGAACCTGAAAGAGGTTCTGTAAATATGATTTCAGCTGAGACAATCACTCCAATAGAGCCGTACTCAGAAAAAGATAAATGGACTACAGTTTGGAACAAGTCGTCCAAAGAGATTAAATCAGATTCAGATCGCTTCAATTCAGGCAAGCATTCAGAGTCTACAACCTGTTCAACCAGAGATAGAGATTTCTTCAGAGAAATTACTACAACCTGAGAAGAGAGAAAAGAGCGACGTCGCGAAGGCTGACAGCACGGGGGGTAGGATAGGGGCCACCTCTGCTAGATTAGTTGTCTCGGATTCAGGGGAGAAAATCCTCGAACCATTGACCATATATGATTATCTTTTTGCTCCTCCGGGGTATTATGAGTATAGTGATGATGATTTAGACTACGTTTTAACTGTTTTTGGTAATAGCGTAACTGATTTTGGTCACTCTAGTTTTGATCTCGATTCCTAAATCAATCCTCAAATCGTACTTGAGTCTGATAAACCCGTTAGCCAGATTGGTAAGGATGTCAACGACACCGAATATGACAGTTCGGGGAGTGACGAACCAGTCCTTGAATGTAAGGGAATACCGATCGCCATCAACTGTGATTCATCTGATTCAGAATCTACCCTTGAGGAATCAACCACAGTGTCAGAAGAGATAACCGAAGTATACTTGAGAAGAGGAAAAGTGTTACCCTCAGGGACGACTTTAATGGAAAAGGAAAACAAAGCAATTACTTCAAGCGAACCACCTCCAACGATGGAAGAAACACATGCTCGAGAGAAAACTGGAAATTCAAGCAAAGTGGATTACAACGTACTAGTGCATCTCCGGAAGTTGCTGATCTTGTCAAAGGAGAAAAGAGAATCTCTGATCAAGGTTGTACTTGATCCAGAAATTTGCTTAGCTCAGTTGGCTAACACGTCCTCGGATGAGGTTTATTCGTTGAAAGATCAGTCTGGGGTAACCTTCACAGATGAAGATTTGTTGTTTGGCACCACCGACCACAATCGTCCGCTCTATATTTCGGTTAGTATTGGCCGATTTGTACTATTCAGAGTTTTGGTGGATCCTGGATAACTCAACTTAATGAGTATACGGACACTAGCATACCAAGATATTGATACTCAAGAGCTTACAGCCGACAAGATGATGTTAAGAGGATTCAACCAAAAGGGAGAAAGAGCCCTTGGGTTAATTACATTACTTACGAAGGTTGGAGAGCTAGTAACAACCGCAAAATTCCATATCATCATTGCCGAGACCTTTTTCAATGCTCTACTTGGTCCACCGTGGATTCACGAGCATGACATGGTTTCGTCTTCCCTACATTAATGTATTAAGTATTATACGGAAAGACAAGAATATTGCATCAAATGAGATTTACAACCATTTTTGATCCATTAAGTTGGCATTCATGAGAACGTCGCCTACTACTCGGCCCTAAAGAAGACTGTCTTCTCTCGTGAAGTTGTGGCGAATGAAGTGGGAGATTCAAAGGAATCACAAACAGGAGGTCATTCAACTCTGTTTCGACAGTCTACTATCATCTCTTCACAACGAGGGGATAAGGGCTCTTTTAATCCGTGCACCGGAGAGCGACCGGGGACGTGAACGAGGAAGAGCCAATGTGATTGTTGAACTGACTAGGCCGACCATTAACATTGAGAATGAGGAAGATTCTAAGGAAGAAATAAAAAAGACAAAACAGAAGAAACCTCAGTACAAGATATCCTTGGAAGATGCGAAAGTTAATTCAACTGTTGGTTACTCTTCGCCTTGTGTACGAAAGTTAATTCAACTGAGACATTTGCCAAGACAGATGCTGAAAGATAAATTGTAACTCTTTGAAAAATTATGGAATGTTAGGAGCTGAATTCCTAACTCGAAAGAAAGTTTCGGATTTGGTTCAGTCGGACCACTTGATGATTCAGAATTTTGCATCGTTGTTATTGGTGGATCGGAGGAGGATTGCTTCGATATGGAGGATGACTCTACCGATCAGCTAATAAAGGACACTCTGTCGGAATTCGAAGAAGAAATTAAGTCGACGGTTGATGAGTTGAAAGAAATCAACCTCGAGACTGAGGAGCAGCCCCGACCAACTTTCATAAGTTCCGTACTCAGCGAAGAAGAATCTACAGAATTGATAAAGTTATTGTCAGAATTCAAAGATTGTTTCGCATGGAATTACGATGAGATGTCAGGACTGTCAGTAGAGATTGCAGTTCATAAACTCGGGGTAGACAAGAATATAACTCCAGTAAAACAAGCTCCAAGAAGAATGCGTCTCGAAATTGAGCAGCAAGTGATTGCCGAGGTGAAGAAACTAATAGACGCCAGCTTCGTGCGGGAAGAACAGTACCCCACATGGTTAGTCAATGTTGTGTCAGTTAAAAAGAAAAATGGACAGATACGTGTCTGTGTCGACTTCAGAGATTTAAATAAAGCATTTCCAAAAGACGAATTCTCACTACCAATACCAGAAATGATGGTGGACATCGCTTCGACACACGAAATTTTCTCTTTCATGGATGAATCATTAGGATACAACCAAATCAAGATGGCTCTAGAAGACGTAGCCCTCACAGCCTTTAGAACGCCTATTGGGATTTTCTGCTACACAGTCCTGCCATTTGGACTAAAAAACGCTGGAGCAACATATCAGCGCGCAATGACGAAGATCTTCGACGAGATCATTCACAATCAAGTTGAATGTTACGTAAATGATTTGGTCATCAAAAGTAAACGGAAAATAGACCATTTGTAAGATTTGAGGATCGTGTTCGAACGATTACGACAATACAATCTCAAGATGAATCCCTTAAAGTGTGTCTTTGGTGTTACATCTGGGAAATTTCTAGGATTTGTTGTCCGTCATTGGGGAATCGAGATCGACCCGGAGAAGATTAAAACTATCTTGAAAATGCCTCCTCCTAAGACTTTAAAGCAGCTACGTTCCTTCCAAGGGAAGTTGGCATATATGAGATGTTTTATTTCTAATCTCTCAGGTGGGTGTCAGCCCTTCTCGGCATAAATTAAAAAGGACGTCAAATTCGTTTGGGAAGAGAAATGTCATCGGGCTTTCGAGAACGTTAAACAATATTTAATGACACCTCCTGTTTTAGCAGCCCCTATCCCAAGAAAACCGTTGATACTTTATACCGCGGCCTTAGACGACTCTCTCGGAGCCCTGTTAGCTCAGGTCAATGACGAGGGTAAGGAAAATGCACTATACTACTTAAGTCGACGTCTAATACCGACGATAGTAAAGTATCCGCCTACCGAGAAGCATTGTCTAGCTTTGATTTTCGCCGCTCAAAAGCTTAGACATTACATGTTTTCTCATAGGATAACCCTGATTTTGAAAGTCAATCCGTTGCAATATTTGATGACCCGACCAACACTTTTCGAACGTTTAGCGAAGTGGCCAATGATTTTATTGCAATTTGATATAACTTTTGTTCCCCTCCGCGCTATCAAGGGACAGATTTTAGCAGATTTTCTCATTGTGCACCCACTTCTAGCTGGGTCCCCGCTCAATGATGAGTTACCAGATGAGCATATATTACAAATGGAATTCTCCAGTGCGCAACGTTGGGAGATGTACTTCGATGGTGTTTTGTCTGCCAGAAAAGACAGGATCAGGAACAGTTATACGAGGCAAGGCAGGAATTGGGTTGGTCTTCATCACACCAGATAAAGGTATGTTGAGATTCTCCTACCACTTGACAGAGTCGTGCAACAACAATGAGGCTGAGTATGAAGCCTTGATCACCAGACTAGAATTGGTAATCTCAATGGATATAACCGATATCACCATCTACGGTGACTCTCAGCTTATCCTTCAGCAAATCATCGGACAATACAGGATCTTGAAGCCAAGGTTGGCAGAATACCATCGGTATGCAATAAAGTTATTGGAGCAGATTCCTAGTGTGACTTTCTATCGGATTCCTCTGGTAGATAATGCGCATGCAAACGCTCTAGCAAAACTCGCTAAAGAATTGACATGTCCCCCGGAGGATTCCATAAAAATCACAGTACAGGAAGACAAGTTTTGTCTCAGATTGACCTGGAGACTTTACATAAACTTGAGGAGGAGGAGACGATAAATACAGTTGTCGATATCAACCAAGATCGACGTAAGTCATTTATAGAATATTTACGAACTGGAAGATTACCAAAAGACAAGTCAGCAGCATATCATATCACGAGAAGAGTTATGTCATACGCTCTAGTTGGTGACGTTCT
>JXCR01129514.1:26397-65121 GCA_002079205.1 Phalaenopsis hybrid cultivar
GATGTAATTAACCAGTAGGAACACGTTCCTCTGGGAGTGCTCTTGACCCCAGAACAAGTACATACAACTGACTCTCTGGTTATAGGTAGTCTATGTAGATACTTCTTTCGCGGATATTGATTTAAGGTGCCTCCGCCCGATCTTGTTTGGGCGGACATTCTTCACCTATCCTTGCGAGGTTTATCCCACGTAGACTCTCCACGTTTTACTTTTTCTCTTGTTTGTGACTTTGTCGTATGTCCCTTCTTATTCGGTTCCTCTCCTATTCGAATCATTTTTGTGGTTTGGGAGGGAGATTTATTCGAATGGGGGAATTATACGACGATCGACAAGCTGGCGACTCCTTTTTAAAATAAAAAAGAGAAAAATGAACAGAAACACGTTCAAATTTCCCCATGCTCTCGAATCGATCATCCATTCAGTTCTCCGTATATGAGAACCTCTCCTCTATGATGACGAACCTTTCTACCATCCCAAATTTTATTTAACTCATCTCATCCTCCATTTTTTTTTGGATCATCTACTTTCGTTGTGTCACTACTCCCAAAAATATTTTTGATCATAAAAGGCAGAATCCTCAATACGTTGATATGTCGATGATTTCCAAATAGTCTAATCACAACATCAAGTGCTCCAAAACTGCGATCTAGCAAAGAAATCTAAAGGAACTGGGTTTCCAGGCAAACTACTAAAAATTCTGGAATTTTCAAGTAAGCACTATAAAAAATAGACGGGTTTGGTTACTATGTACGTCGTGATCCCGTCATTGTGTGCCAGCTACATGAATCATTGATTGGACCGCACGAGGCATGCTACAATCCCGCTGGCAGCACCCTACAAACCGTGATTCGCATAGTTTGTTGTTTTCCTTCGCGTCGAAGTCGGGCACTGCAATCATGCGGACGCAACTGAAAGACGCAATCCTTTCCAACGTGACGATCACTTTGCGTCGTCTCCTTGAGCTCTGGCCCTCTGCGATCTCGATACTGCCTTCCCAGATAGCTCTGATCGCGACTCAATCGGGTCTCTGTACGTCGATTTAATCCGTGCGGGATCATCGCTTCGAAGCCTTCCACATGTGTAGCAGATGAAGCATAGGGTCTCGGTAAGTCACAATCCCTTCGTTGGCTTGCCCGCGGCTGAACGCGAAGACATCAGAACGATCGGCTCTGTACACTGAAATCGTTGCCAAGTAAGCCGCCCATCAATCCATCCTTTCTTCCGTCGATCCAATTCCCATAATTTTGAGCTCTGATATAAATTTGGTGCGATATAGAGTAAAAATGGATGCGATTCTTCAAAGAAATTAAAGTAAAACAGATCTTTTATTTCAATAATTGAAACAACTCAATGAGAATACAAAGATAAACACCTACAATTTGAGCGCTAGAAAATTCTCTCCCAAAACCTAAAGTCTAAGACTCACAACTCAATCTCATGCATCCCCCCTAACCAGAAGCCTATTTACACCAAAATAATAATAAAAATAATATGCTACGAGGGTGGCTAGCCTAAAAGCAAATTTATCTTTTGTATGTCTAAGGACAATTTAGTCTTTTATTATTATTATTATTATTGGGTATAATAGGCTAGTTATGTCTAGGGTTAGTTTGGGGGATGCATGAGATTAAGTTGTAAGTCTTAGGTTTAGGTTCAGGGAGAGATTTCTTAACCTCTCGAACTGTAGGAATTGTGAGAGATCGCCTACCTCTCGAATTGTAGATGTTTATCTTTTGTATTTGTGTGAGTTTTTGGAATTATTGAAATAAAATTTGTGTTTGGCCTAATTTTCTGTGGAAATACATTTCGATTTTGACAACGAATCATATCATAATAAAAGACTAAATTGTCCTTAGGCTTACAAAAGACAAATTTGCCCTTAGGCTAGGACCCCTCGTAACACAAGTATAGGCTAATGCTTTCAAGTTATAGCACACCTAAACAAACCGAAGACATCAAATTAGAGATATCCTAGCAAAATAAAAAAAAGAAAATTCCCACAACATTGTAATCAAATTTGTCCCTCGCATACATTAAACTATAACCTATAATGCCTTCAATAATTATCTTTGAGCACAACAATCTGTTTGAAGAAAATTCCATAATTATGTTTAATGAATCCAGCAATACTATCATAAGTAGCTAGTCATATAATTCTTCTCTTCAAGCAATAAATTTGAGCACAAAAATCTGGAATAATGAAATTAACTACTTAATGGAGAATAAAAGGATTTATAATCAGCAAATTAAGACTTTCTAAGGATTTCTGATCTACAAATCAAATCTAACACCACAACAGCATATATCTTTTGTACAAAGAGTAAAATGTATATGATTAAATTTCTTATTATCTTTATCCCCAAAATCTAGTTCATAGCACCTTGGTTATTTATTTCAAATGTTGTGCTCACACCAACCTGTAATTTTTTAACCAATGGCTTGTCTCTAGTTTCAATTAATGTGCCATTCGCATACAAAAGCTGGTACACAAAGATTCATCTATAAGCTTCTTATGGTGGACACAACTATCAAATAGGCTTCCATCAAACCCACAATGGATCATAAAACTATTAACATTTTTTGTACAACTGCCTTAGACATTGCTTTGTCATATAGATATTTCAATAGTACATGCGCGTGATATCTCTTTCCTACAGCTTAAAAACCCAAAACCTAATATTTGTTGAATGTGAAAATCCTCATCCAAATCACCATGGTAAAAAAATTTGTCTTGAAATCCAATTGTTTTGACTCTAAGTTCTACCATGCAATCACCACCACCAATTTATCAATTGAACTATGCAATAATAAGTGAGCAAACCTACAAGAAGAACATTACTTTCTTGTAACTATAGCCCTTTACAACCAATTGTGTTTTTTATATAATATTATATTCACCTTGAAATCCTTCATAGCCAAGAATTCTTTGACCTTTAAAATTAAATCAAATCTCAACTTTCATTATTCAAAACGAAAAAAAAAAAGTTAATTCTTTTATCATAACTACAATTCATCGCTTTAATTGCTTTCAGTTGACATTCTTCTCAAAAATTGATAATTCTTGATCCCTAGTAGACTCATTAAAGCACTGAAATCACATGCAATCACATGAGAACAAAAGGAATCCTAATAATCAAAACTATGAAGAGTTAAAATCCGGCTTTAAGACCCTTGATGAGCAATATTTACTATTTGTTGTGCGGTGTCACCACCTCAAAAGGTCCGAGCACAGTAGCTTTCTATAGTGAGATATCATCTAATTGTTTATGCCCAATCTCAAATCTAACAGCCTTCCAACAGTTCAATGTCCTTCAAAATTACCAAAATGCATCAGCTTCTACTAAAAAACAACAAACTCATTTAACTAGACATCCTTGTTGATTGAGAAACGAAGTGACACGGTATCAATAGACCAAAACCTATATATCCTCATCACATTTACATATCAAAAGAGAGTGTGCTTCTTAGCTCAAGGATCTTATTATTTTTGACATAAGCATAAGTAGGATAATCAATGACCGTTAAGAACTAAATCATCTGAAAGATAACCTAATCACAACTACTGACAAGTCCTCAATTCAATAAAAATAAACAGGAGATTCATATAACGACTAGCATTTAGCATTAACATCCTTTGCCCAAAAATTATCGATTAAACATTGGATGACATAAATCTAATCTTCTAAAAAAATGTTTTTTTTACTCTTTTTATAACTTCATTCTATTAAGATGTACCCACTATAACTATGCGCTTGATAATGATTTTCTTCTGACAAAAATTCTCAAACTCAGGCGAACAAAATCCCAAGCCATTGTCACTTCACAATCTCTTAATTTTCTTTCATGTTAGCTTCTCAATCTTCCTCTACTTTTAAAGTGCCTCAAATATATCACTCGTAAGCTTGAACATAAAGATGCAAACCTTCTTTGAGAAATCATTTATAAATATAAGCATGTATATTGATTTACCCTTAATCCTAACATTAAAAATACACCACAAGTTAAACTATATATCGTCCAAAGAATTTTGGCCCTCACATAGGGAGAAGTTGGCTTGTCATTTCATCCCCAACCTTAAAACTTGTACTAACTGCTCTCTTATGCTTCCCTATTGGGTGGAAATTTTGTTCTTAATTTCTACATTATAGTTAATAATATAGTTGCTCACAAGATTGTAACATTTTTCTTTTCTTTAATATAGTAGGCACTATCCTCACATTCTTGCAAGAAATAAATACACGGTCAAACCTAGCATATATAAATTCCAGTAGAAATTTTAAATTTGCGATGCTTTCCCAATACAAAATTCTCGTAAAACTCTAATGTTTTATACCTTGAATTTCTTGCAACATTAACATATGCCCAAGACTCATATACCATAATCTTGTCAAATCATTTGAAAAAATAAATGATGCTTAGCCTAGCATCATGTTGCACTGAAATAAACAGACATTGTGAAGTTTCAAAGCTCTTATAAAAACAATGATGCTTATAAAAACATGATACTCCACCATCTAAAGTGTATCTAGACTCATTAGAGTCCAAATAAATACAATGAGATAAGGTTCTCTAAAGTTGGCATGTGGCCTCTCCCAATATATTCACAGCTCCATCAATTGTCCTAATATGAACTATCCATATACCAAAAATATTGTAGGTCACACCATTTCCTACAAGTAAAGTTCCACCATTGCTAAACTTAAAAGAAAACCAACTCCTATATGGGGCCATATAATGCGAACATTCAAAATCAAGAATTCAATCTGCTGTAGAAAAAACATAATAGCCTGCAATTATAAGAACAAGGTCANGTCCTCTTGCTGTTCGGTCTGAATCCCTCGCAGTGCTGCCCACAGAGTTGGCTCCAAGCTCCTGTCCTCACGACAGCTCCAGGTTTAAGTGTTTGAGATTGGTGGTTTGTGCTTCACAGTTTTGGTGTCAATGTTTAGTTTTGCATGCAGAATAAGTAGATTGCAGATAAATAAAATGTGCTTGAAAGGTAAAATATAGTAAAGTAAAAGGTTGTAGATAAACTGTAAAAGCGTACCTGACATCTGCTACTGTTGTTTTCTTAATGTTGCGATCATATTATGATTTGTGGGATATTTAAATATACTTGTAAGAAAAATAAATAAGACAAACAAACCTAGCATGAAAGTCATAAACATGAGTAGTAGAACTCACGAGCAAAAGAAACATGTAGCCACATATGGCAGATCAAGACTGGGTATAAGACATTGGTAAAAGTGGGGGCTCAGAGCTGAGTTGTGTGCTTCCCGATCTTGAACAGGAGTTACCGACCCAACAATCTACAGAAGGCAGTCCTTAACCTCAATCCAAGTGACTAGCCGTGGACCTTTATAAATTTTTATATAAAGATTTTCATGCAAAAGTTATTATTTGTCTTTTTTATGCAGAGTTATTCTAATCATGCAAAAAGGATTTTTGTTTTATTTTCGTAAATATTTTTTTGTAAAGTCATATAGTCCACAGGTTAGTCACTCTAATCGTGCTAGAACTACTGACAACCTAAGAGTGTCGGGGCAACGATCCCACCAAGAATCGGCGAATAATATCATAGGTCCTTCCCTCTCCCTTATTGAAGATCCTTGAGGTAGGAGATACTATTCTAATAATCTCACTTTGTATTCCTCGTTTAAACACACATAAGCAATGTCGTCATCGTCCTCACCACTTTAATCCTAGACTTATTCTAGTCCGATGATCCATATGTGGCGTTAAGAAATTTCCCCAATTGCCAGGAGGATTTGAGTGTAATATCCAAGCTCAAATCCCGATGCATTGGGTTTTATTGTAGGTTAAGTCATTGAGGGAATTTCACTGTTGATTTAATTAAGGAAGCATGAGTCACGTCTTGGTGCATCGTGTCTTAGTCAGTTTGTGAATTAGGGTCAAGTGTCTAGTTTAATTGTGCATTCGAGGATTAGATGAATCAACGTTCACTTAAGGTGTGTACTTAAGCTCTAGGAAGCCTACACTGAGTACTAGGTGGGTCAGGGTGTGCACCTAAATTCTAGGAGGTCTACACTGAGGACTAGGTGGATGAACTCTCACCTAGGGTGTGTTCCTAAAAACTAGGAAGTCTATGCTGAGGATTAGGTGGATGGACTCTCACCTAGGGTGTGCTCCTAAAACTCTAGGAAGCCTACATTGAAGGCTAGGTGAATGGACTCTCACCTAGGTGTGCTCCTAAAGTCTAGGAAGCCTACACTGAGGACTAAGTGAATGGGCTCTCACCTAGGATGTGCTCCTAAAAATCTAGAAGCCTATGTTTTAACTTGTGTTTAAAGTGATTTAAGGCATTTGACCCTCAAATAAGTGTTTTCCAACTAATTAAATCAGAAGTTCCCATTTTCTAACTTAACCATTTAAAAAAAGAAAAAAGTAACACAACAAACAAAAAAGAAGGTTGACTCACTTCCAAAACTAATAAATTAAATGAGGAAATAGCAAGTGAATCAAACTAAAAGCGTTAAAAGTTTTTCAGCAACTGTAATTAAATAGACTCTCGAGAAGAGGGCTTAAATCTGTTCCAAGACAGTGCCCAAAATCGGCCCGAATCGACACATAAAGTGACTCCAAAACAGCAATCGGAATCAGACCAAATCAGCACCTATAGCAGCTCCAAAATAGTGCATAAAATCAGTTCAAATTGGCACCTAAAGTGGCTCCAAAACAGTGCGTAAAAATCAGACTTTAAATTTGCCTCAAAACATTGTGTACGCCTCTCTAAATCAGCAAGCAAAAGCACCCCAAAACAATGTCGAAATTGCTCCAAAATGGTGCCCAAATTATTTTCAAATTAGCATATAAATCCTAAGCATGAAAAGATACATTTCACATTAAGAAATAGAAGTACCTCTTACGTAGAATAAAAGATCAAAGTGGTGTAACTATAAAGCTTAGGTTCAACATATGCAGAGAATATAAGCATTGTATGGTATGCACGTAAAAATTGAAACCAATGTGATAGATATGCAAACACATAGCAGTTGAGTGGCGTGTATGTAAGACAAAGCTTAGGTATTAGGCATACAAGTACACATAATTGACATACAAGTTTATTCCAAGACTTGGGTGTTGGTTATGTAAATACATGAGGGTTATATGGTATATATTTAAATTTCCCGTAATTGAAATATTTAAATCCTGTGTGTAGATCCTCTCAAATAAAAAATCAATTTTATAAGAATTGGTCGGAATGGATGATGCCAAAAAAATATAGTGCAAACACTTGTTCGTATCGCAAAAATAACAATGATTTTATTTCATCTTAAATGATATATGAGTAGGAAACTGGAGCATAAATTCAGGAATAAGAGAGTTTTACCGACTTTAGAGAAGCTGTAGCTCTGGAAGGAGGAAGATGCAAGCCTCAGAGATCCTTGTAATGCCTTTCTGGTTACTTCTAATCGTCACTCTATCGCAGTGTTTCAGTCAAAGGGCCACTGTTCTGAGGAAATCTGGAGCGGAGCGGGAGAAGGGCGAGATTTTTTTTTTTTATCAGTTTGTGAAGGAGGCGAGCGGGGCTGTTCGGTCGAGCGAGGAAGGAGGCGGGATCGAACCCGAGAAAGTCGAACAGGAGACGCTAGCCGAGCGGGAGGAAGAAGAGGCGAATGTTTTCGGTGCGGGAGAAGGAACGGTGAGCGAGATTTGTCGTGAGCGAGAGAGAGGCGAGCGAAGCTTCGGTACAGGGAGTATGCGAACTTCTGTGCAGGGAATAGGCGAGCGACTTTGATGCGGGAGATCGGGAGGGATGAAGTTGGCGGATGAGTTTGATGCAGAAGAGAGGGGTTCGGTGAGAGGAAGAGGAGACCAGGCAAGCGAGTCTCGAGCGGATGTCTTCGGTCGAGTAAGAGGAAGGTGAGCTCGAGAAGACGGGGCTTCGGTGCGTGAGGCAGAGAGGAGGAAANAAAACATCACCTCTTACAGTAATAGCAACATACAACAAAATGGCAACAATGTGCTCATTATGTGGATAATTAAGAGCATAAGAAGATTAAATTTTTGTCTTCCTTTCCAATCCACAACGTTAAGACATACTAAATTCAACGAAAAAGCTTATAATAGGCATCCAAATGCACTTACAGAGAATGTAAGCTCCGCCATACAAAATGCAAATAGTTGCTAATTTAAATAGTGATGATATATGACTTCATCATGCAACAAGATTCTAAAATTTCTCCCACATCATGTGCTAGTTGAATTTACTCCGATGTGTCGGTAACTTTTTTATTTTAAAAATATTGAAAATAATTTTGAAATTTAATTTAATATAATAGATACATAGTTTGGTTTTGAAAATAGTATATTTTAATTTTTGAAAAATGAGATCAAATGGATCTCATTCATCCAATAGTTTGCATAATCGTGTCCGATACAGCGAATACTACACCCAACCGAAAGATAAGTGTATACTTCGGCGATAGCCCGATCCTGCAAACTAAGAGATTTGTGACATTCATTTGGTCTGCGAACCTTTTATATGTGACCGACAAATTCTCTTATCTAATACAAAGATTAAATATAGTTTATTTTACCTGGGTTCCAAGTTCCCTATGAAGGCAAACCCCTATAGTTAATTACATCTCAAATCATTATAGTTAATTACATCACAAATCTCTTAGTAAACTACACTCTACCGAAAGATAAGTGTATACTTCGGCGATAGACTCGATCCTGCAAACTAAGAGATTTGTGACATCCATTTAGTCTGCGAACCTTTTATGTTTGACCTACAAGTTCTCCTATCTAATACAAAGATTAAATATAGTTTATTTTACATGGGTTCCAAGTTCCCTGTGAAGACAAGCCCCTATAGCTAATTACATCTCAAATCACCGAGGTCGCTTAAGAAAACTCTCGATAATGATCAGAGGTACTGGTCTTTAAAAATTCAAAGTTTAGGTTTTCACGGTAGGACGTGGAAAGACAAGTGGGAGTGTGGGAGTGACTCAAATAGGAATAAATATTTTCAGGAGCCAAAGGAAGGAAAGGTAGGGGATGTCACAGATCATAAGGAGAAACCTCAGTGACTTCCCAAACTATTCTAATGTGTGGCTAAGTTTGGGAAACAATGTTATTTAGGTGTTTAATCTTATCAATTTTATTATTTGGGACTTACATTTGCATAATATCTGATTATGCAAATAGCCTGCAGAGATAAGAGGGTTTACGTCGTAACGAACAACAACCTCAGAACCTAAAGTGAATTAGGGCTTACACTGCACAATATTGCTGCACAGGTGCCTAAAGAGGGTATGAGGATTTACGTCGTATTGGGCTAGCTACCTCGAAGTCCTATGTGTTGTTATTTAGACTAATGAGAGAGTTTAGCTGATGTAGACTTGTTTTGCTGTTGTAGAATGACAACCACCTCAACTTATAGTTCGCTCCAAACTCCTTGCCGCGCTGCCGAGGAAATTGCTCCAAACTCATCGTCGAAGTAGCAGTAATAAAGTCTAAGGTTCAAAAGGTTATACTGTGTGTTTCAAGTATTAGTTTTGTTGTCATTCAAACATTATGGTGGGGTAAAGTTGATTAGAGCTGCACCGGTTAGAATCTCACAATTCCCTCGTTCCGGTATCACTATTTTTTTTAACTTAGCTTAAACGAGTTGTGAAACCCATTTAAACCGGGGAGATCTCGTTTGCAACCGTATGTTACCTCATCGGAGGGACTCCCGTAAATTCAAAAGAACGTGTTGTGTTTTTATTTATTTATTTATTTGTTGTTTTTGTTTTGAAAATGTAGTTTAATTTTTTTTTAAATCGTTTTGTTTTGAAAATTAAATTGTAATAAGTACCTGCATAACGTGTTAGAGTAAGAGAAATTGCAATGATAAAACAACAATAAATAAAATGTATCTGCGTACGTAACGTATTTGTTGCTCCTATTCATGTTGCATGTTTAACTCACAAAGCACAATATAATTTATAGGGAATTTAAATAAATTGCAAAGAAAAGAAAAAAATAGTAAGCAGCTGAACAAGTCGTAACAACAACTAGCAAGTGTGTATGGTGATCCTACGACCTCCTACAGCTCCGAACAACAACTAGGGACTCCCAACAACGGATATTAATTACCAAACAACAACTTTGAGCTTCCAAACAACACTTCCTAGCACCAAACAACAATTTTAAGCCTCCAAACAGCTCGAAACAGCAATTCTAAGCTGCCGAACAACACGAAACAGCCATCCTAAGCTTCATACAGCTCTCCCAAGCCTAAACAACAGCTTTCTACGGTTTATACAGCTCTTCTGAACCTAGACAGCAGCTTTCTACGGCTTCTACAGCTCTTCCGAACCTAGACAGCAGCTTTCTACAGCTTATTTAAGGCCCTGACAGCACTTATGAAGCACAAATCAGCACTTGACTCCCCAAATCAGTATTTAAATGGTGCACAATTGACATCAGGGAGAGCATAAAAGAATATTGGGAAGGTTCACATACATATTCCCCCCAATTCTATGCATTTACATTTCTAACACTTAAACTCTCAATTTCTACATGCATGTCACCTTGATTTTGTGCATGACAATAGTTTATGTTAGATATGTGAATATGTAAGAATTGAAATTTGTATATACCATTAAAATCTTTCTTATCATATCAAAGAAACTGTTAAAATATGAGATGTAACTTTCTGCGCATGAATAAGGTGGTGTATATAAGCAAACAAATTTAAGTTTGGGTGTTATATTTGTAAACATAAAACGTACGTGTGAGAAACATAAATATATACAAGAATCAGATAGCATATATGTAAATTCCCCACTTGCTATCATCACTGTGCATTGTTTTGTCAATTCAGCCCGTTCATATGTGCAAGGTGTGAGCTACAATCCTGTGATGTATATGATTCAATCGTTCTACTTCCATTGCTTATTAGAATTCTCCAATCAATTTATATCAAAAATGAAAGTCTTTGGGTATTCCTACAGATATGGAGACTTGAAGGCTTTTCTTTCAAAAAAAAAGCTCATCACCATAGAAGGCTCAACACCACCAAAAAGGGAGCCAATTATTGGACCGATTCTCCAAATATCCAAATATATGTATATATCTATATTNCTCATCACCATGGAAGGCTAAACACCACCAAAAAGGGAGCCAATTATTGGACCGATTCTCCAAATATCCAAATATATGTATATATCTATATTTTATTTTATCAGACCACTATTCTTGTTGTCATGCTCTTGAATCGTCCATACAACTTATTAAGCCATACACCACCTACACTTACTTCATGCAAATAGACAAGAATAGTAAGAAAGAGCTTTAATATTTCTGCAATCAATTATGGTGTAGAATAACTGTAATCCCATGAGAACCACATTATTATGACCTACAGGACTTTAAGGTGCTCTACTTTATTAGGATTTAAGCCATACGCCAATCTAAGCCATCCCATGACCCACTAAAAGAAGAAATAAATATCTAACTCCATTCCTATTCATTTACGTATCTTACACTTACACTATACTTTACATTTATAACACCCAATACTTCACGTCACATCAAAAATACCAAAATTTGAACTTTTTATTTATTTTTTAAAAAAAAAAAAACTAAAGTATACCTTTTCATGCATAGGATTGGTGGCATACATGTAAAGATTAAGGTTTAGATGTTAGATGATAAATACCAAAGAATTAAGTGGCATGTATGTAAACCTTCCTTCTGAATTTCAGGATAGCAGCAGCTAATTCAGATTCATTCAGTTTAAAGATGAGAAGCAGAGTTTATTGAGCATGAAACAAATAACCTGAGAATATATTGATTTTGTATTGATAGAAAACTTGAAATATCAAATTCTCCACTGAGCTTCTCACTTTCTTCTTCCAGATTTCAGTTCACCCCACAATTTCGATTTTCCTTCAGCAAACTTACTGGTGGGTGTTTCGGCGCGCAGAGGGCAGGACGTGAGCTAAGAGAATGGAGGCGAAGCTTTCAGTGTCTGAGAGAGGCAAAGCAGGCGAGCTGGATTGAGCTGTCAAAACTCGGTGTCGAGGAGAGACGTGCAGGATTGAGCGGTCAAGACTCGTCGTCGTGAGAGGGAGAAGGAATCGAGCGTTTCTGAAGGAGTCGAGTGAGGAGAGGGAAACAAGCGAGGGTTTTGGCGCGGAGGAAAGAAACGAAGCCAAGCGGGAGAGGCAGAGGGAGGTGAGGCAGGCAAGCAGAGCTTCGGTCTTCGGTCTTCGGTCTTCGGTCGAGGGAGGAGAGCAGGCGTCGGATGCAGAGAGGCGAGGCGAGCTGAGCGGGGGGTCTTCGGTGCAGAGAGGAAGGCGGGGTTTGTGGCTTCAATCGAGCAAGGAAGGAGGCGGAATCGAAAGGAGCAGGTGAGGGGCGAATGCTTCGGTGCAGTGGAGACAAGGTTTCTCTGGCTTCGATTGAGCGAGAAGAAGCAGGATCGAGAGCGAGGGGAGTCGAATGAGGAGGAGAGCAGGCGTTGAATCGAGAGACGAGGAATATGGAGTTTGGTTCGCAGAGATGAATCGCAGAGGCGAGATGGCGTGCGGGGTGAGCTTCTTCGGTGCAGCGAGGAGGAGCTTCAGAATCTGGGAGGCGAAGCAGACAAGTGAGCTGAGCGGTTTCGTCCAAGGAGGATGAAGTCGAAATTTGGCCAGCCAAAAGGAAGAAGGCGAGTGTCCCTCTCAGAATAAGAATGAGAGCGGGGTCGAATTAATCAAAGAGCCGTTATGTGAACCAATAGGCGGGGAATTTAATAGTTTCCCTAAGCGGCAACAACTTAATTGGAAAAGCTTAATAGGGGAATTAAATGATAAATTTGAAATTTGAAATTTGAAATTTGAAATTCAAAATCATATAACCTGAGTCAATTAGCCCGTGTTTAGCCCGAATCGAACCTGAGTAGAATCCAAGTTGAGCCCGGGCCCACAACCCGCTAAAAACATGTGCATCGATTTTTGTGTCATTTGTGCGCACGCATAACCCTAGCAATATTGGTGTCATTTCTAACTAAAGTCAACGTTCCGGATGCGCCGGCGCGGCCCGTTTCGTCATCTGGAGTCGTCCAAACAAGTTCACTGACGATCGTGCCAAAAATGTGTCAACTTCGTGCGTGGTGTAGCGAGTGTGTTGCTGAGTCACGGAGGGTTCACGTAAGGTCGTTTGATCCTGTGAGAACTAATTTTTGGGCCCTCTACATGCTGGTTTTTAGCCCTTGCATCTAGAAGTTGAGTGATTGGTACCACTCATGTGAGTTCTTCACAAAAATCAGTCAAGAAGTGGTTTGAAGTTTTACGGGAGGTGGGCTCCATTGCTAGTCTGCTAGGATGGTCAATAAGAACTCCTAAGACTAAATTTTGGGTTCTGGAAGTAGGAAACTAAGACCTCAATAAAAATGAGGTCAACACGATGTGAAAAATCTCATCTCCACTCTCTAATCCATCTCCTTTTTCTCCACATTATGTCAATTAGGGAACATTTTTCATTCCAAACCTTAACCAATCCCTCCNAAGGAAGAAAGAGCTTTAATATTTCTGCAATCAATTATGGTATAGAATAACTGTATTCTCATGAGAACCACATAATTATAACCTACAGGACTTTAAGGTGCTCTGCTTTATTAGGATTTAAGCCATACGCCAATCTAAGCCATCCCATGACCCACTAAAATAAGAAATAAATATATGACCCCATTCCTATTCATTTACATATCTTACACTTACAATATAATTTACATTTATAACACCCAATACTTCACGTCACATCAAAAGTACGAAAATTTGAACTTTTTATTATTATTATTTTTTTTAGAAAAAAACGTATACCTATTCATGCATAGGATTGGTGGCGTTCATGTAAAGATTAAGATTTAGATGTTAGATGATAAATACCAAAGAATTAAGTGGCATGTATGTAAAAGTTCCTTTTAGCTGCAGCTAATTCAGATTCATCCAGTTTAAAGATGAGAAACAGAGTTTATTGAGTATGAAACAAATAACCTATGAATATATTAATGTTGTATTGATGGAAAGCTTGAGATATCTATTTCTTCACTTAGCTTCTCACTTTCTTCTTCCAGATTTCAGTTCACCCCATAAATTCGATTTTCCTTCAGCAAACTTACTGGTGGGAGTTTCGGCGTAGAGGGCAGGACGTGAGCTGAGAGAATGGAGGCGAAACTTTTAGTGTCTGAGAGAGGCAAAGCAGGTGAGCTGGATTGAGCTGTTGAAACTCGGTGCCGAGGAGAGGCGTGCGGGATTGAGCGATCGAGCTTCTATCGAGAGAAAGGGGGAGGCCCAATCAAAAGGGAATAAGAGAGGAAGAAGCGAGCGGAGCTTGGATGTAGAGTGGAGGCGAGTGAAGGGTTCTTTTATGCAGCTTTTTGCCGAGAGGAAGGAAGAGGCCCAGCCGAACAAGAAGAAGTGGGGAAGAGGATTGAGCGAGGTGCTTCAGCGCAGAGGAGGAGACATCGAGCGGGGGGCTTTAACACAGAGGAAGAGATGTCGAGTGGAGGTGAGAGTCTGGGAGAGGAGCTTTAGTAGCGAGCGGGAAAGGAACTCCGGTTGTGAGCAGGAGGCAAAGATTTTGCGCACTGGAGATGGGCGAGTGAGGCCTCGGTGTGACAGGAAGAATAATGGAAGCAGGCCAGTGGGTTTCTTCTGTGTGAGGGAGCCGAGCAAGGTAGCGGGAAGTAGGTTCGAGCGGTCTCCTGCAGAGAGGAGAGGCAAGCGGGAAAGTCCGGAAGGGGGAGCTGGGGAGCGATGGGAAGAAGACGCGAGCTCTCGGTGCAATGGGTTGATTAACCTGAAGAAGATAAAAGGCGTGCCTTCTCTCCAGATAACCGTTACGAGGGAAATTAAATGGTTTCCATTCAAGCAAGTGTTAAATTAGAATATAATAATGTCTAATTAAACTTAATTAAGAAGAGTTTAGGCGGGATAATTTAAAATTTAAAATTTAAAATTTCAAATTATAAATTGGGTTATCAGCCCGACCAGACACAATTGGGCTATGCCTAGCCCGAATTGAACTCGGGTTGAGCCTAAACTCATCTCCTTTAATTAAATTTAATATGCATTGATTTTCGTACCATTTATGCACGCGCAAAACCATAACAATATGGGTGTCATTCCCGGCTAAAGTTAACGTTTCGGACACGTTAGTGTGGTCCGTTTTGTCATCTGGAGTCGTCCAGACAAGTTCACTGACGGTCGTACCAAAAATGTGTCAAATTTGTGCGTGGTGTAGCGAGTGTGTTGCTGAGTCACGGAGGATTCACGTAAGACCGTCTGCTCCTGTGGGAACTCATTTTTGGGCCCTCTACATGCTGATCTTTAGCTCTTGCATCTAAAAGTTTAGTGCTTGGAACCACTCATGTGAGTTCTTCACAAAAATGAGTCAAGAAGTGGTTTAAAGTTTTACGGGAGGTGGGCTCCATTGCTAGTCCACTAGGATGATCAATAAGAACTCCTAAGGCTAGATTTTGGGTTCTAGGAGTAGGAAACTAAGATCTCAATAAAAATGAGGTCAATAAATCGAACTCCAATAGGGGTGGTGTGCTGAAAAAGCACACCACGCGTATTGATGTTTACCGAAGTGCTCAACACACCAAAAGAACCATCTAAGTAAGTTAATCTCAGAACAAATTGATTCGGAGTCAAAATCAAATTTGAGTTGGGACTTTCCACTAGGGGATTCCCAATCCAAATATAAGAGTGTGTTCAAGATTTTCAAATGTTTTTGCTGGGGATGAAGGGGTTCGCTATATGTTTGCGTCGTTTGATTGTTGTAAATTTAATCGAGTGAATATCAATTTGAGAAAGAAAGTACGTGGCCATCAACACGAGATTTATGCCAAAATTTGGAGACAACCACCAACGCGGGATTTACACCAAAATTTAAGAAATATCATGAATGCGAAAAATTTAGGGATATGATGCGGAAAATATGTGGAAAGAATTGGAATCCTTGCACTGATCATGAAATTTAACTTTGAAGAAATCAGAAGCTTTAACTTCCATATAGGGGGACTCACACCGATCCTCGGGAATTTAAAATTGAAAAAATATGAATTTGAATGAATCACAAGTCTTAACATCCGTATAGGAGGCCTCACACCGATCCTCGGGAATTTTAAATTTGAAAGAATTGGAAGCTTCAACATCCATATAGGGGGTCTCACACCTATTCTCGAGAATTTGATTTTGAAGGAATCAGATTTTGAAGGAATCGGAAGCCTTAACATCAGTATAGGGGGGCTCACACCGATCTTCGGGAATTTGAAATTTGAAAAAATTGGAATTTGAAGGAATTGGAAGTCTTATTATCCTTATAGGGGGTCTCACACCGATTCTCGAGAATTTTAAATTTGAAGGAATCAGAAGCCTTAACATCCATATAGGGGGCCTCACACCGATTCTTGGGAATTTTATTTTAAAGGAATCAGAATTTGAAAGAATCAGAAGCTTTAAAATCCGTATAGAGGGCTTCACACCGATCCTCGGGAATTCAAAATTTGAAGGAATTGAAAGCCTTAACATCCTTATAGGGGGCCTCACACCGATTCTCGAGAATTTTAAATTTGAAGCCTTAACATTCATATAGGGGGCCTCACACCGATTCTCGGGAATTTTGAAGGAATCAGAAGCTTTAACATCCGTAAAGGAGGCCTCACACTGATCCTTGAGAATTTTAAATTTGAAGGAATCAGAAGCCTTAATATTCATATAGAGGGCCTCACACTGATCCTCGGGAAATTTGAAATTTGAAGGCTACATTAGGAAGGAAAACTTTAACATCCATTTAAGGGGGCTTTACATCCAACCTGAGAGGTGAGGAGAAGTAGGAAGCCTTAACATCCATTGAAGAGGATTTTATTCTACTCCGCAAAAATTTGAATTTGGAGGCTACATTAGGAAGGAAAACATTATCATCCATTTAAGGAGGCTTTACATCCAACCTAAGAGGCACGGAGTAGGAAGCCTTGACATCCATTGAAAGAGGTTTTACTCCACTCAAAATTTGAATTTGAAGACTAGATTAAGAAGGAAAACCTTAACATCCATTTAAGGGGGCTTTACATCCAACCCTAAGAGATTTGCATTCGAAATTTGTGGTTTGTAGAATTCTTATGCAAATTGTAGAATTTAGGAGAGTTGTGAAAAATGTACGTAGGAACTTATGCGGTGCATAATTTTGTTGAGATGTCTGTGCAGAGATTTGCAGTGTTGATATTGAATTATGTGAAAGTTTATGTGAAATTTGTGAAAATTTATGCAGTGTGGAGAATGTCTGTAAAAGTTTTTGAAGTGCGGAGAAACTATACCTGCACGGACAACCGCCGGGGACATTACATCCGAACTAGATCTAGTCGAGAAATAACAACCGTCAAAGAAATTATGCCAAATCCCAGGAAAAGGTCAGTCACATTGGGAAAGAATATCGGAGACTTAAATCAATCCCAAGAGGCGATCGAAGAAAATGTCCAAGCGATAAGAGATGTGGTTCCGTAGAAGCAACAAAGCCTCATTTACACGAGCAATAGGACCCAGAGTTCCTGTGGGATGAAACTTTGGGCCAAGAGAAATGACGTCGGTGATAGGTCGAGGAGGCTCAAGCTGACCAGGTCGAAATTTGAAGTGATGTTCAAAATTTTGATTTTTTTATTGTTTTGCTTATTTGGATTGTTGTGTTTCATTTCATTTTGATGTTGAGATTTATTTGATCTTGAGATTTATTTTGTTGCATTTATTTTAAGATTTGGACCCAGTTTTAGACAGACGCAGCATCTGTGTTTCTAAGAGCAAAGTTTTGTTTTTGAAACATTGGAATGCATAGTATTTCTTGACGTACTGTCCATTGTCTTCTGGGCACTAAAAGGTATGACTTCAAGGTAAAATTTTCATTAATTTGCTAATAACATAGCCATTACTTTAGTTCTCTTTCTGGGCCTAAGCAGATCACATAATATTTAGTCATGTGATTAGAATATTTTTTATCTTTCAAAGATATTTCTGATCCAATTAATAGTCGACCAAGAAACCCAAGATCGTTGAACTTTTTCTTGAATATAATATCGGAAGAATTTTCTTAAGAAAGCAATTCAAATCTTATTTATTAGGGGAGGATTCAGACACTAATATTTTATTATATGCCTACCTCAAGCTTCTTCTCAGGGAGACTTTCACATAATTTATCTTTTCTCTTTGATTTGCTGTCCCTTTTTCTTTTCCTTTTTGCTGAGAATTAATATATATGGCAGAACACTTTTAAGGACTTTTGAATGTCAAAGCTCAGACACCAGATTTTTTTTTTTGCTCCCATCTCAATATTTTTTTTTTCAGGGTGATTTTCATATAATTTTTTTTGTATCATTTTCTTTTGCTCCTTTTGTTTTCTGAGAATTACTATATATGGTAGAGCATATTTTTTAAAAATATTTTGAATGTCCAATCTCTCTTAATTAGTAATTCCCAAAATGCCCCTCAATATGAATTCTGAGATATTATAGTCCAATTGAAGCCAGGACTTGGTCAATTGGTCGACGATTAAAAGAATAGTGATATCCTTGGTCAACTACTGTATTTCAATCACACTACTCTATTCTGAAATTTTCTTATGACCCAGTTCGAAGTTTTTAAAGTGAAAGACCTAGTTATTATGGCATTAATTTAATTTTTCCCTGAAATCGTAACATCTATTACAATGCTGGAATTTTATCTTGGATTACTCCTCTCGATTGTCCTGTTGATGAACTTTGAATATTTTGTTAACCGTGCCTTCCAAATATTGAACAGTTTTGAAAAACAAGTTCTTTCTTTATTTATTGCGGCGGGAGGGAAGGGACAGACAAACATTGATATCACTAACATCCCTTTCGACAACAAAAGTAGTACAATAGTAATTAAAAGACATTTTATCTTTTGTCAGTTGCATTGTAGTAAAATGGAAATCATATTGTTAGAATCCTTTTCAGGTTCTTTTCAAAAATTCTTTCGGGATCACTATGCTTTTATTATTGAAGTTTTTCTCAAACAAATCTTTAAAAGTGAAACAATCTCTTATGGTGTGTCCGATCAGCCTGTGGTATGGGCAGTACCTCGGATGATCTTTTTCATCAACTTCGTCTGGTTTCTTCGGTTCAAGTAGCTTAAACTCAGGTTTCTTTATCAATTTCTGAAACATTTGTTCGACTGCCTCATCCTTGAAAGGATACATTTTGTTCAAACAATTCTTTATTTTCGGGGGTTTCCCTCCATCTATGTGATAGGACCTTTGCTGAAACGATTGCTGACCATTCTGCTGGGGACGTTAGTACATATGTCGAGACTGTTTGACTTGTATCTGCAACGGTCGCTTGCCCATATTAACCACTGCTACTATCCCAGATTTCTTCTCAGATGTCTTCAATGGCTCTAGCTTCACAGCTTTCTTAAAAAATTGAAGTTGCTTGGCGTCTTCTTGAAGATTCCCAACTTTGCTAAGCAGCTTCTCGAATGTCTTGATGGTGAATCCCTTGAGTAAGAAACCCACTAGACCGTGAATGCTCTTTAGAAAGATTTCGACTGCGTGTTGCTCCTTGAGTTGCGGCTCACACTTAATGCTCATTTTTCTCCATCGCAGAATGTAGTCCATTAATGTTTCGGCTGGCTTCTGTTGCTTGACCACGAGATCACCGACGGTGATATGATGTTTAACTCCAACAAACCGTTTAACAAAGAGGTCTTCCAATTCTGTAAATGTTTTCACTGAGCCATTAGGTAGTTCGGCGTGCCAGTCAAAAGCGACTCCCGAAAGACTTCTGACAAATTGACGACACAACAACGCATCACTACCCCTCGCGTTATAACTTGCTCGGAAGTGTGCAACATGCTGTCGGGGGATTCCCGTTCCATCAAATGTCCTGAACGACGGTGGTGCAAAACCCTTGGGGTATTGGACATCATCAAATTCTTCGGGATAGGGTCTACCCTTTAAAATCAACGCCCATTCTTTTGATTGAGTTAGGGCTTCTTTCACCTATTGTTCCACCATTTTTTTAATGTCTTTTTCCTGTATCATGCTCTGTACTGAATTCTTCTTCTGTTATTGGTATTTGTCAGCAGAAGTAAACTCTTTTCTTTCGTCTGTAATATGAACAATTTTCGGCTGACTTGCATCTGGAGCTGTCATTTGTGGTGACTGTGACTGTCCTTGAATTTTGGTCATCATTTCTTCTAGTTGCTTCTTCGTCTGGTTGATCTCTTCATCACATTGCTGAATGACTCTTTGCAACTCATCCGCGACGTTATCCTCAGTGGGTAAAAGAGCATCGCGCGATGGTAAGGTGGCTCTGCCCTCAATAACGTTGATTTCTGCAAATTCCTCTATCACATAATCTGACGGATCGTAAGGTTCATCACCTGTATCTTTTCTTCGTTCTTCATACAACTGTGCAATGTCGGCTCGAAGCCTCGATCGACCTTTCTTTGACAATTTTAAGGTCAATTGGAGATTTTTGATGAGTTTCATCTCTTTTGTTGAGCACTGGTGTAGTCGTGTAGGAGTCAATTGGAACAATTTGATCAACCAAAATCATATTGATGGAACATTTTTCAGGTTCTGTCAAATAACTTTTCGGGATTGTTATGTTCCCATTTTTGAAATTCTTCTCGAGCCATTTTTTGAAGCTGATACAGTTCTCTATAGTGTGTTCGAGTAGTCTGTTGTAGGGGCAGTAGTTGGGATTGTCTTTCTTGTCGACATCCTCCGACCTCTTTGACTCTCGTAATCTGAATTTGAGATTTTTAATCAAATCCCGAAACATTTGTGCTACAACTTTATTTTTGAAAGAATATACTTTGCTCAACTGCTTGGTCGCAGATGTTCCCTGTCTTTCATCCATCCGGCATGGATTATGTTGGGATGACTGTTGACCGTGTTGTTGGTTGTATTGCTGGCTATGTTGTAGATTGTACTGTTGCAGATATTATTGGTTGTACTGTTGCAGATGCTGGTAAATCTATTGAGACTGCTCGGATTGAATCTGTACTGCATGCTTGCCTTTATCCAGCATTGTTACTCTCTTAGATTTCTCTTTGAATGTCATCACTGCTATGGACTGTTATGGAGAGATGATGATGGTATTGTGGTAGCAACCCCATAGACTCCATTCTCTCTGTAGGTAGCAGGCAACTGGTGAAACTTACTCCCTATGAGTAGAGGTGAGGTCTCACGTAATCCTACCTCATCCATTCGGAGGGCGGTGTCAGCAGTAGCCAACTCTGTGGCTTTCGCCTTCTCGGTTCTTAGAATTTTCTGGTTGCGCCTCATTACGGAAAACGGCGGGGCAAAAGCATCGACTGACACTTCTTTGTATAGAATCTCCTTCCCTTTGTTTAGTAGAACAGTTGGTGTAGTAGCAGTGAATCCAGTGGCAGAAGCAGAAACAGTCCTGGAAGCGGTCCCTACGCTCCTAGCGGCAAACTTTATAACAACAACAGGGTTCTTTTCAATCAATACTCTGTTTAGAACGGGAAGTTCCATAGCAGACTTCAGGTTGAACTCCACAACAGGCTCGGTGGACCTGTTCGTTTCAGACTTCATCATTGCGACAACGACATTCCCAAGTTTGGCTTCAATATCGTCGAATTCTTGTCCAAACTTAATGACTGCCAAGTCAGGAAGCTCGCTCTTGCTAATAGCAAACTCTATTCCGGTGGTGAAAGAATAGATCAACTTTGTTGAAGACATTGTCCCTGTCATTTGAAAAAATTTCCGGAAGTCAGTAGCATCCAATGTCTTCTAATTTTAGTGAAAGTACTCAAGTTAACGCACTTGTCTTATGAACTGGGTATCCTTTGAAATTTATTCATGTGAATCTACTCAAATTTTGTGATTTGTTTCGCTTTAAAATTTTGATGAAATTTCGTTTTGTTTGGAGTTTTAATGGAAGATTGTGAGAGTAAAATTTTAGTGTTAACTTGTCACAACAAGTCAAGATCGAAGAGGAATAAAGCATAGGACCCAATTCGAGGTTTGGAGGGGGTAACTTCGCATCGGACTCGCTTCGATAGACCATTCCTAATCTACCACACCTATTGGGGGTCCAACCCATAATAAATCCTAAGTATTCTAAAGTCATTCTGTTTAATGATGTTTAAACAGACGACTCCAAAATCTAAAGGAGTTGACTATTCCTGCCCAATAAAGAAATGAGCAAGGTATGCCAACGAAAGAATGGTAGTCTGATCCACGAGGGACATGGACACACTACCGATGTGTGAAGACAAAACCTCTTGATCAAAATGGAGAGAGGAACCAGTCCCCAGCAGAGTTATCAGAATTTATTGGTCAACTTTTTTATTTTAAAAATATTGAAAATAATTTTGAAATTTAATTTAATATAATAGATATATAGTTTGGGTTTTGAAATTAGTATGTTTTCATTTTTTGAAAAATGAGACCAAATGAATCTCATTCGTCCAATAGTTTGCATAATCGTGTCCGATACCGCGAATACTACACCCTACCGAAAGATAAATGTATACCTCGGCGATAGACTCAATCCTGTAAACTAAGAAATTTGTGACATCCATTTGGTCTGTCAATTTTTTATGTGACCCACAAGTTCTCCTATCTAATATAAAGATTAAATAGGGTTTATTTTACCTGGGTTACAAGTTCTCTATAAAAGCAAACCCCTATAGTTAATTACATCTCAAATGACTGAGGTAACTTGAGAAAACTCTCGATAATGATCAGAGGTACTAGTCTTCAAGAATTCAAAATTTAGGTTTTCACGGTAGGACGTGGAAAGACAAGCGGGAGTGACTCAAATAGGAACAAATATATTCAGGAGCCACAGGAAGGAAAGGTAGGGGATATCACAGATCCTGAGAAGAAACCTCAGTGACTTCTCAAACTATCCTAATGTGTGACTGAGTTTTGGAGATGATATTATTTAGATGTTTAATTTTACCAATTTTATTATTTGAGACTTACATTTGCATAATATTTGATTATGCAAATAGTCCGCAGAGATAAGAGGGTTTACGTCGTAACAAACAACAACCTCAGAACCTAAAGCGATTAGGACTTGCACTGCACAATATTGTTGCACTGGTGCCTAAAGAGGGTATAAGGATTTACGTCGCGCTTGATGAGCTACCTCGAAGTCCTATGTGTTTCTATTTAGACCAAAGAGAGAGTTTAGTTGGTGTAAATTTGTTTTGCTATTGTAGAATGACGATCACCTCAATTTGTAGTCCGCTCCAAGTATATTGTCGCGCTTCCCACAAAGTTGCTCTAAACTCATCGTCGAAGTAGCAGTCCTAAAGTCTAAGGTTAAAAAATTGTACCATGTGTGTTTCAAGTTTTAGTTTTGTTGTCATTCAAACATTATGCAGGGGGAAGGGGGTTAAAGTTGATTAGAACGACACCGATTAGGATCCACGGTTCCCTCGTTCTGGTATCACGATTTGTTTTTTGAACTTAGCTTAAAAGAGTTGTGAAACTCATTTAAGCCGTGGAGATCTCGTTAGCAATCGTGAGTTAACTTCTCCGAGGGATTCCCGTAAATTCAAATGGACGTGTTATGTTTTTATTTATTATTATTTTTTTTTGTTTTTGTTTTCAAAATGTTGTTTAATTTTTTTTAAATCGTTTTATTTTGAAAATGAAATTGTAATCAATACCTGCATAACGTGTTAGAGCAAGAGTAAATTTCAATGATAAAAAAAAAAAAAAAAATGTGACTGCGTACGTGGCGTATCTGTTGTTGCTATCTCTGTTGCATGTTTAACTCACAAAACACAATATAATTTGCTGGGAATTTAAATAAATTGCGGAGAAAAGAAGAAAACAGTAAGCAGCTGAACAAGTCGAAACATTAACTAGCAAGTGTGTATGGTGATCTTGCGATCTCCTACGGCTCCGAACAACAACTAGGGACTCCCAACAACGACTATTAATTACAAAATAACAACTTTAAGCTTCCAAACAACACTTATAAATTAGGTTATCAGCCTGACCAGAAACAATTGGGCTATGTCTAGCCCGAATCGAACCCGGGTTGAGCCTAAACTCGTCTCCTTTAATTAAATTTAATATGCATCGATTTAATTAAATTAAATCGAACCCGCGAAACCATAGCAATATGGTTATTCTTCCCTGCTAAAGTGGACTTTCCAGACGCGTTGGTGTGGTCCATTTTGTCATCCAGAGCGTCCAGACAAGTTCACTTACGGTCGTGCCAAAAATGTGTCAACTTCATACGTAATGTAGCGAGTGTGTTGCTGATTCACGGAGGGTTCACGTAAGGTCATTTGATCTTGTGGAAACTCATTTTTGGGTCCTCTACATGCTGGTCCTTAGCCCTTGCATTTAGAAGTTGAGTGCTTGGAACCACTCATGCGAGTTCTTCAAAAAAATGAGTCAAGAAATGATTTGAAGTTCTATGGGGGATGGGCTTAATTGCTAATCTGCTAGGATGGTCAATAAGAACTTCTAAGGCTAGATTTTGGGTTATGGGAGTAGGAAACTAAGACCTCAATAAAAATGAGGTCAACATTCTCTTGAGTGGTTATACTTCGGTGTGGTCCAACCCATCATAGATCTCGTTCCAGAGTTGACAGACTTGTTTATCAGATGCATTCAATCGAGTACGAGAAGTTGGAGATGAAGGTTATAGAATTAAGGACTTGAGAGTTACTTTTTGATAATCTACGTCGATATGCAACTCCAGCTCAGGTTGTGCCAAATGAGAATGCATACTTATTTTAATAATATGTGCTTTGGAATGACAGCGCTTATAAAACCAACTTAGTAGAATATTATGCCATTTCAGCTATCTTCAACTGGGTTGATCTAACGCTATAGTATGAGGAGACAAGTTTCGATGGATGAGGTCGAAGCTCCCCCAACCCCAGGATAGCTATTGAAGCGTGATGCGGTTCCCGCGACCAAGCAACTTCCGCTTTCATTCCTGGACCAAATCGATCCAATTTTTTTTTATTTCCAAGGAGTCGGTTAGTTCTCTTAGGCCACTCTTAGTTATACTCTTATTATATATTTGCTTTTCTAATGTTTTATGGTCAATTTTTTTTGTTTGTTTGGACAGCCGCCAACGTTCTTTTGCTCCCATCGATGGTTGTATCCGTGTGTCGAGTGGTGCTCTGATTGTATCTTCTTCTGAGATGGTGATTATCCTCTACTTCCCCTTCTGCCGCAACCTTTCCTTTGCTGCCGTCATCGCCATTCCTGCTGAAAGCATCCCCTTGGCTGTTTTTCTGTAGTTTCGGCCTTTCAACCCTTCACCTCCTTTCCCACATCGCTCCCCGCTGCTCTAGGTCGTCCTTCCCTACTGCAGCCGCTCTTAGAACAGCTGTTCTTGCTTCTTTCCTGCAGTATTGCTTTTCCCGGCCGCTCTTTCCATCCATTTACTGTTTCCCCTGCTGTCCAGCCATCCCGCTTTGCCGCCGCCACCGCTCAGAATCTCACCCGCCTTACTGTTTTATTGCTGTCCGGCTATTAGACATCGCTGCCGCTGCCCGAACTTTACCCTATCCGTTGTTTCTCCACTGCCTACCCCGTTTATCACCTTGCCGCCACCTCTCCAATTCAGTCACCACCACCTCTCTCGATCCGTGGTAGTCGCATGTCGTGTTTGTCGTCAGTAATAATTTTGTTCTGTTATCATTTTTTGGGTTAATTCCCATATCAATTTGTTTCTGGTCCAGATTTCGAATTCTCCCTTGCCTATGGGGTTGGCACTTGAGTGGTTAGTAAGGGTGGCCGGGGCTCGCCTAATAGCCTCTGGCCATTCTTTATATATTTATATATATATATAATTCAACCCAAGTACCCAGCTGAGAAATTTATGTTTTTATAATTGATGTTTGAAATCCACCAGTACTCGCACTAAAGAANCCACCACCACCTCGCTCGATCCGTGCTAGTCGCATGTCGTGTTTGTCATCAGTAATAATTTTGTTTTGTTATCATTTTTTGGGTTAATTCCAATATCAATTGGTTTCTGGTCTACGAATTCTCACTTGCCTATGGGGTTGGCACTTGAGTGGTTAGGCACATTAAGGGTGGCCGGGGCTCGTCTAATAACCTCCGGCCATTCTTTATATATTTATATATATATATATATAGTTCAACCCAAGTACCCAGCTGAGAAATTTATGTTTTTATAATTGATGTTTGAAATCCACCCGTAGAGAAGGGCAAACAAAAAGAAAACACCATTCGGCAAGCTACCTGCTGGATTGCTCCTATTCCCATTAACATNTATACACTAAAGAAGAGAAGGGCAAACAAAAAGAAAACACCATTCGGCAAGCTACCTGCTGGATTGCTCCTATTCCCATTAACATTATTAAGCAAGGAGTGTAAGGATGGTTTTGCTCTACCCTTTACATTGTCAAGATAACTTCAATTAGTTTTTTTTAATCTGCAATTAGTAGTGATAAGTATGATAAAATTCTAATAATATTTTTGAAACAGGTTGGTTTCAAAATGTTCTTGGGTGTTACTGCAACAGTAACAAATTGGGATGTTGAGGGTACCAGTTGCAGCCTTGTTCTGGAGGATAACCCACTTGTTGAATTTGTTGAGCTTCCAGACTCTTGCCAAGGCCTTTATTACTGTAATATCTTGAGCGGAATTATTAGGGGAGCGTTGGAGATGGTTTATTTCTTTCTCTACTCCTGACAGGCCAATCTTATTTCTTATTTTCGCTTTATCGTTTCAAGCTTGAAACATTTCTTAATTTGATTGATTGCTACTCTGTCTTTTTTGAGAATATAACTTATATGCTTTATATTAAATCTTGAAAAACCCTCCTAAAGAGACTAAGTATCGGAACCTAAAAAAGATTATTTAAATAATAAGGCTAATTTGTCTAGGAAGGTTTGATTTTACTTTGTTTTCTCATCAACTTTATTCTAATTATTTGCTATCAGATTTGTAGCTCCGTTTTTTTTCACTTTGTTCAAGTTGTACATATTGGTATTCTGATTTTTTTTTTTATCTTATGCAATGTCCATTCAGGTGTCCATGAAAACTGAGGTCACTTGGGTACGAGATATGCTGCATGGTGATGATGCATATGAGCTGCGACTGAAACTTATAAAACAAGTTCCAGAGGAATACCCATACAAGGATGACGAGTAAATAGATTTGCTAGATTAAAGTTGCTTACTGTAAAACACAGAGGATCTTTTTTTATTTATTTCTTAAATCTAATTTTCAAAGTAATATCTGCAATATGAATTAAAAACAATTATTTTTCTTCGCTTACGATCATTGTAATCATTTGCCAGATCGCTTGGGTCATAAACTCAAGACTTAAGAGCACAGTGAAAAAGTTGCAAAACATCCACTATATTTTTTGTTATATTTTGATCTTGCGCTTTTAAAACCAAGCAGAGGACCTCAACTATGAATTGAAACGTCAAAATCTATTTGCTCAGATGTATATCGATTTTCTATGCGCTCTTTGGCCTCATGATGAGAGCCTACGTCATGTGCCTAAAATTTCAGAGCCCCCGCGCTACGGTGTGATCGAATCCTCGACACACATAGGAAGGAGGAAATAAATTAACACATAGATTTGTCCCGTAGGGGCATGGTGGGATATTCCCGGGCACCATGACTAATTTTATATATTATAAGTGTGGTTATGAGGAAAATTGGAGAAAAATTATGGGTCTAGAGTGAAGAGCCAAAAAGCCAAAATATTAGAATCCCCTATTTATTTATTTCTATTACTTATGGGGTTATATGAAACAAAATTATGGATGGCCTTGAAGTATGAAGGAGATGAACTTGCATTGTATTGTTTTCCTTAGTATAATTCTAAACTTAAATGCCAAACCCTCGAAAAGCAAAATAACTTGGAAGCATTTTGGCATGAAAGTTAAAATTTTACAAAATTTGCAACACGCAAGTTCAGGGCTTGTTTTGACATTATTTTTGTTTTTATTTTTATTAATTTTTACTTTAGAAATTATATTTTGCTAGTTTATTTTTACATGTTTTTAATTTATCTTCTTTTTTTAAACAACTTTTTTTGCTTTAGCTCAACGAAACTGGCTCAAATTAAATTCAAATTAATTTTTTGAAAATTTTTTGTTGAACTTTAGCTAAGCTTAAAACCACTTGCACTTAATCATGCATCTTTAGTTATTTTGATTTTTTTTTAGTTGGCAATGAAACAGTGAAAAAAATAAAGAATTAAATTTTAATTAATTCACCAATTAATGTTTAAAAAATATTTTTGTTTTCTAGTGTGGGGGAATTACTTTTAAGAATGATAATAACTTTTAAAATATTTGTAATGGTGGAAAATTCATTTCAAATTTTTTTTTTCAGCGGTAATCTAGATATGAAAAAACTATTACTTTAAAAATAAAATGTTGTTATATAGTACCATTTTAGTCCTCACATAGAAAACTTGTATAAAGAATGACTTCTGATATTTTCATTACTTTTTCATATACTTTTCAAGTGTTCGTGAGGGTTTTGAATGGTGGTTCTTCTTCTTCTTCTTCTTCATCATCATCATCATCTTCTCCTTCTTCTTCTTCTTCTGATTGGGTTTCATCTTTTACAATAGTAGTCAAGCGTTTGCTGATGACTATGTTAACCTCATTATTGGTCACCACATTCCCTTTGCCCTTGCCCATTTTCATTTTAGACTAAGTTTTCTCTCTAGTGCCAGTTGTGTGGCTCTGTCCTGATTTGGTTAGCTTTGGGTTGGGCAGTCTTGGTGGTTGGCCTTGGTCTAGTGTAGTCCAAAAGTCGTTTTGGTCACTCCTTGTCTTGCAGTCTCAAGTGAACTTCACTAGCCCTTAGCCCACCCTATAATGGTGGTAAGCAACCCGTTTGTTAAGTTAAATGATAATAAATGTTTTGATATTTAGTTTAGTATCTAAAGATGAGATGTTGAGTTTTTCGATAAAATTTTTAAGGTTCTAGTACAATCAAATGATTGGAATATTTATACTAGTTTATATTAGGTTAGTTATGGCTGATTTTGAAGATCACTTTAGAGAAGTGGTTATAGGTTTGATAGATAGCTAGAAATTCTTTTGGTTTATTGTTTTAGGATGTGTAGTTATGATTTAGAATAGATAGTTAAGTTTGGAAGAGTTTATCTGAGTGTCAAGGGATATACAATAAGATTAGGTTCTAGTCATGTTTAGCTTAGCTGAGAACTTTTAATCGAAATTTGGAGCGGTCTTTAGATTTAGGTTGAGTATTGAAAGATATTTTACGATTTTATGGATGTTGAACCATTTATCTCATCTCATTTTACCAAAACCTCATTGTAGCTGGAAATATACTTTCTCACATAAGAAATTTTCATCAAATAAACATAGTTTAATAGTTTAATAGTTTAGTAGTTACTGTTTAAACTTTGTATTTCAGTTTTGTTATTAGTTAAATAATTTAGTTCTGATAATATCTCAACATTCAAAATTAGTGACAGTAATTTTGTATTGACTTTCTATGAATTTCCTAGTAAATTTATCATTTCAAATTTAAACCTTCCCCGTGGGATCAATATCTGGGGCTTAAATAGAAAGTTTTTTATTGCTTCATAACATTATATATACTTGCTTAGAATCTCAACATTATTTTCTTAAATTTCTTATTCCTAAAATATTGCATCAAGCTTTTGGCACCATTGCATAATGAAATCAATTATATAATTTTTACACAACTTTATTCTTGGGATCAAGTTTTTTGGCACCGTTGCCGGTGAAGGTAACGGTAAATTAAGTAGATTTGATAACTTAGGAAATTTAGAGATAATTATATAAAAAATAAAAATAAATAAAAAATTCAAAAATTCGAAAAGAAAAAATATTTTTATTTAAGTGTTATTTTTAAGAAATTCTTCTTTGCTTATTATATTTGTTTATGTGAAATATTGAATTTGAATGTTTAGTACCTTACAATTCAGAATTAGAGTGTACTGTTAAGAAAATTTGAAAACAACAAAAAGAAATTAAAAATTTAAAGGAAATAGCGAATAGTTTAAATAATCAAATAAACGAAAATCGACAAAGACCTTTAAAAGATTATGCTAATCCGATAGGAGATGAACTTCACATGATTATTCAAATCCTGATGTTGTTGCTAATCATTTGAGCTTAAACCTGTTATTATCCAAATGGTAAAAAATAATCAGTTTGGAGGAACACCTACTGAAGATCCAAACTTACATCTTGGTAGTTTTCTCAAAATTTGTGCTACTTTTAAATATGAAAGTGTTTGATGATGTTATTAGGCTTAGACTTTTTCTTTTTTCATTAAAGGATAAAGTCAAGGCTTGGTTAAATTCATTAACACATGGATCTATCAGAACTTCGGGAGAACTATCACAAAAATTCTTAGCTAAATATTTTTCACCCTCGAAAACTACTAAGCTTAGAAATGACATTACATATTTTTGTCAATTTGAAGGGGAATCGATATATGAAGCTTGCGAATGATTTAAAGATCTTCTTAGAAAATGTCCACACCATGCTCTATCAGATTGGTTAATAATTCAAACATGTTATAATGAATTAGTAGGATCGCTTAGATCTATTATAGATGCTGCTGTGGGTGGATCACTAATGTCAAAACCTTTTGATGAAGCATATTATTTAGCTGAAGAGATAGCTATTAACAATTTTCAATAGCCCTCTGAAAGGGTAAATCCTAAGAGAGTAGCTAGTATTCATGATTCTAATGCAATGTCTATTTTAGCATCTCAAATTGCTGCTATTTCAAAAAAGATTGATCAAATAGGAATGAACTGTTCTCAAATACCCCTAGTATTAGAGGAAAATTTACTAGGATAGATCATTAATACTCAATCATCTTATGAAACTTTAAATGCTATAAATAATTAAAATAAAAATTCCTATTCTAATTTTTATAATCCTGGATGGAAAAATCACCCTAATTTTAGTTGGAATAATTATAACAATTCGGTGAATCCCTTCAGAAATTTGAACAACCAAGGAAATCCTAGCAATCCACATTATTATCCCCCTGGATTTAACTCTAATCCTAACCCACAAATTAATGAAAAGAATTTGACGATGGAAGAAGTAATGTTAAGCATTGGAAATCAAATACAGAATCAAGGGGCTGCTATTAGAAATATTGAAAATCAATTAGGATATATTGCTACTACACTCAGTAATAGACCTTCTGGAATTCTTCCAAGTACGGTGGAAGTTAATCCAAAATATCAAAATAAGGAGTAAATTAAAGTTATTCAATTGCGAAGTTGAAAAGAAGTTGAAATAAGGATCCAAAGAGAAATTAAAGTTGATGAAGAGAAGGAAGAAATGGAAAGAGACCAAAATGAAAATGAACAAACACAAGGTCCTTTAGAAAAACCATTACCTTGTTTCCTCAAAGACTAAAGCAAAAGAATAAAGATAAACAATTTACAATTTTTTTTGGAAATCCTTCAGAAGTTAACGATAAACATTCATTTTGTTAAAGCTTTAGAACAAATGCCAAGTTATGTGAAATTTATGAAGGATATACTAAACAAGAAAACCAAGTTTACAGATCATGAGACTGTTGCACTCAGTGAAGAGTGTAGTGCTATTATTTAGAAAAAGCTTCCTGAAAAATTAAAAGATCCTGGTAGCTTTACCATACCTTGTGCTATTGGTGAAAAGTTTTTTGGAAAAGCTTGATGTGATTTAGGAGCGAGTATCAATATTATGTCTTTATCAGTCTTTAAACGTTTAGATTTGGGAGAGATTTCCCCTACTGCTGTAACTCTTCAGTTAACTGATTGATCAATAACTTATCCAAAAGGAGTTATAGAGGATGTATTAGTAAAAGTGGATAAATTTATTTCTTGTAGACTTTATAGTATTAGATATGGAGGAAAATTCTTATTATTTTGGGGAAATCATTTCCTGCAATAGGAGAGCTATGATAGATGTGCAAAAAGGAGAATTTATAATGATAGTTAATGATCAAGAAATAACATTTAATATTGCAAAAGCTATGAAATATCCAACAATAGAAAATGATAATGAATGTTTTAGAATGAAAGTAACTGATTATCTGAATAATGAGCAATTCAAGAATGAGTTTGAAAACAAATTAAAGCAAGGAGAATTTTTTGAAAATAAGGACGAAATAAAAGAATAAGATTTGGATTATATTCAGGGAAAATTTGAAACTTTAGACTTGTTGGAAAATGATAAAACAAATCTTATTCCTTCAAGTATTAAACCACCTAAACTTGAATTGAAAATATTACCTACTCATTTAAAATATGTGTTTTTAGGAGAGTCATTTATATTGCCTGTTATTGTATCTTCTGAATTAACAGAAATTCAATAACAAAAATTATTAGAGATGTTAAAAAGATATAAAAAGGCTTTTGGATGGACTTTAGAAGATATTAAAGGAGTTAGTCCTTTTATTTGTATGCACAAAATCTTATTAGATGAAGAATATGAACCTAAAGCTGATCCTTGAGGAGATTAAACTGAATAATGAAAGAAGTTGTTAAAAAAGAAATTTTAAAATGGTTAGAGGCTGGAATTATATATCTTTTTTCAGACAGTGCTTGGGTAAGTCCATTTCACTGTGTTCTAAAGAAAGGAGTGAACAATGAAGAAAATGAGAAAAATGAATTAATACCAATAAGATAAGTTACTTTTTGGCGAATTTGTATTGAATATAGAAAATTAAACATGGACACTAGAAAAGAACACTTTCCTTTACCTCTGCTAGACCAAATGTTGGATTGATTAGTTGGGAACAAATATTATTATTTTTTTAGATGGGTATACCAATTATAACCAAATTCTAATTGCTCCAGAGGATCAAGAAAAGACAACATTTACTAGCCCATATGGAACATTTGCTTTTCGTAGAATGTCTTTTGGACTATGCAATACATCTGCAACATTTCAAAGATGTATGATGCAAATCTTTCAAATTTTTATTGAACATGAATGGAAGTGTTTATGGATGATTTTTTTTATTTGAAACTTCATTTGAATGTTTAAATAGTTTAGAAAAAGTTTTGGAAGTATGTGAAAAAATCAACCTAGTACTAAATTGGAAAAAAAATGTCCATTTATGGTTGCAGAAGGAATTGTACTTGGGCATAAAATTTTTGAAAATGACATGGAAGTAGATCATGCAAAAATTCAAGTTATTGATAAATTAACACCTCTGACTAATGTTAAAGGGGTAAGAAGCTTTTTAGGACATATTGGTTTCTACAGGCGTTACATAAAAAATTTTTCTAAAATAACTAAACTATTATGCCATCTTTTAGAAAAGGACACAAAATTTAATTTTAATGAGGAATGCATAAAAACATTTGAATTATTGAAAGAAAAATTAATCACTGCACCTATAATAATACCACTTGTTTGGGAGAAACCATTCGAAATAATGTGCGATGCTAGTGATTATGCTATTGGGGCTGTGTTAGGACAAAGATACAACAAAGTTTTTAAAGTAATATATTGTGCTAGAAAAACTCTGAATGTTGCTCAAATTAACTACACTACTACTGAAAAAGAGTTAATCACTATTGTTTATGCCTTTGATAAATTTAAACCTTACTTAATTGGAACTAATTGTATAGTGCATACAAATCATTCTGCTATTAATTACTTGATCTAAAAGAATGATGCTAAACCAAGATTAATTAGATGGATATCAAATGTATAGTGCATACAGAGGCCATAGTTGATAGAAAGGGAAATGATAATCAAATAGCTGGTCATTTATCTACAATAGAAATAGAAATATTAACTAATTTTGCAAATGAAATTTCAAATAATTTCCTTGATGAACAATTATATTGTATTGATCAAATGAATGTACCGTAGTATGCAGATACAGTAAATTATATTGTAAGTGATATTTTACAACCTGATATAAAAAATATACAATTAAAGAAATTTATACATGATTCAAAATTCTATTTTTGGGATGGCCATATCTATATAAATAATGTAAAGATCTAATTATTAGAAGGTGTGTGCCTTATGAGGAAGCACAATAGATAATTGAAATATTCCATGATTCTGAATTTGGAGGACATTTTGGAACAAATAAAACTACATATAAGATTTTGCAAGCTAGATTTTATTGGTCTACTCTTTTTAAAATGTTAATGAATATATTAAAACATGCGATCAATGTCAACGAGTAGGAAATATTTCTAGAAGAAATGAAATGCCTCTAAATTACACATTAGAAGTTGAAATTTATGATGTGCGGGGATTAGATTTTATGGGAACATTTATGCCTTCATTTCAGAATTTATATATATTTCTTGTTGTTGATTATATGTCCAAATGGATTGAAGCAATTGCTGTACCTAGATGTGATGCTCAGAGTGTTTTTAAATTTTTAATTAAAAATATTTTTACAAGATATGGAATGCCGAGAGTAATTATTACTGTAGATGATCTCATTTTAGAAATAAGATAATTGAAAAATTAATTAAGAAATATGATATTATGCATAGATTCTCTACTGCTTATTATCCTCAGACTAGCAGTCTAGCAGAGATATCAAATCGTGAAATTAAACAAATTTTAGAAAAAAACTATAAATCTTGATAAATTAGATTAGTTTGCTAGATTAGATACTGCATTATGGGCATAGAGAACTGCTTATAAGACTCCCATAGGAATGTCTCCATATAAACTTATTTTTGGAAAAACATGCTACTTACTGGTAGAATTGGAGCATAAAACATTTTGGGCAATTAAAGAATTTAATTTTAATTTAAAGGATGTTGGTGAGAAAAGATTATTATAACTCAATGAACTTGAGGAGATTAGAAATGAAACATATGATAATGCAAAAATCTATAATAAGAAAAGAAAAATATGGCATGATTAAAAGACTATTAAAAGAAGTTTGAACCTGGAGGAGAAGTTTTATTCTATAATACAAGATTGCAATTATTTCCAGGAAAACTGAAATTCATATGGTTAGGACCATTTAAAGTGATTAAAGTTTATTTGTTAAAGATCCTAACACTGGAAAGATATTTAAAGTTAATGGGCATCGATTGAAACATTATTATGAATGGAACATACTACAATTTAATGAAGTTTTAATGTTGTCAACCCACCTAATCAAATGGTATGTCGGGCTGACAACATTAAACCAAGCACTTTATGGGAGGCAACCCATATATAAATATTTATATCTATGTATTCCTATTTTGTTTGATAATTGTTATATATTAGTAGATAATAATCCTATACAATTTTATATATTATAAATTAAGACAAATATTGGTATTAGAGGAAAATTTAGAATCAAATTAATTGAATACATAAAGTCACAATTTTTTTCCGTTGGCACCGACGGCGCTCGCAGACAGACCAAAGCGCCGACAACGGCATCTGGAGCGCCAACAACACCGACAGCACATTCACAGTTTTTTATGGTTTTTGGCAGACTTCAGCTGGATTTCACTACATAATAACCGTCGGGAGGAGTTTTTAAAGTCCTAAAAACTATCTTGGACGATTGGAAACTTCCTATTTTCAAATTTCATGGCCTCCAATTCCAGAAATACTTCTAGGTATGGAGTTTTCAATAGAAGAAAGTTTATTAGTTTTGACGTGCAAATATTATACGATAAAGTTATTGCAAAGAAGAGGCTTATCAAGGAGAGAAGCTTTGTCAATCACGAATTGATTAATCCAAGTTCTCTGATTGATAAAATCATTGTACAAAGGCGATGGGAAGTTCTGTGCCACACTACCGCTGCAGTTGTTGTACCAGTAGTGAAGGAATTCTATGCAAACTTATATGGAATTACCTAAGGTGTTGTCTTCGTACAAGGTAAGGCCATATCATTTACTCCTGCACGAATCAATGAGTTGTATATGATAGAAAACATGTCAATATGTCATTATACAAATTTCATCCCTACAAAAGATTTGATGCAAGATGTCTATAATTTTCTTACGAATGAAAGTGATATTTGGGAAATGTGAGATGAAGGATATGTTAGTTTGTCTGCTTCATTGCTTAATCCAATATCAAAGCAGTCGCATTTATTCATTTCTGCAAAATTACTCCCTATCATAAAAATTAGTAGAGTCACCAAAGAAAGCGCTATTTTGAATTATTGCATTAAAATGATAAAAACCATTGATATAGGATCTATCATATTTAAATCTGTTATGGGTATTATTATGAATGGACCAATTTATGGACTTGGGCATCCTTCCACAATTTTCTTACTTTGCAGTCAATCTCAAGTTCCATATGAAAGTTGGAAAAAAGTTTTATTACCTTGGAAGCCCATGATTCCTGTTGATGATAATTATATTGGGAATGTGAATGAAGCATTAGATATTATCTTGGATCATTCATCACATGCTTCAATTCCATTGATGCCACAAACAGTTGGAAGTTTCCTTGCTGTAGAAAAGAAATTGAAGAAAACTGAAAGAGAACTTCAGAGTATTACTAATGCAATAGGATATCTTAAGTACCTTTTTGATCACCTAGATTGGATGATGAAAGAAAACATTGATCATAATGGAACATTTTAAGCAGGATTAGTGCGAATTTTTAAAGAAAAATGATGGATCGAAGAAAATTCGACTGATCAATTCCCGTACCAAACCCTTCTATAATCTGTATGTTCATTACTAGTCGATGGGAGATATCAGAGGAGGAGAAAGCATTGAAGATGAGGCAAAATAGTTGAATAATTTGGACTCTCTCTACTAGTTTAAAATACTTATGTACTTCATGTGATTGCGTGGATTTGATTTAGTTTGCTTTACTTTAGAATTTTGAACTTGGATTATGTGTACAGTTTTGTGTCAGTGTTTAGTGTTGTGGCTTGATTTCGACGCTGATTTATAATTTTGTTTGCTTAGTATGTGTGAAAGTGTGATTATAAAAATGTGTTGTAAAATTATATTTTCATATATAAAATTTAGTTTGTTGTTGTTTGTGAAAATGTTTGTTTGTGAGTTATTGTTAAACAAAAATTTGTGTTTAAAAATATTAAAAAGACTTTGGAGAAAATTGAAAGGAATTTGAAAATTTAAAAAAGTTAAAAATGAATTTTAGACCTTTATCGCCGACAGCACTGGCATGGGAGCCGACAGCGCCCTCAACCCGAGAATAGCCTTTACCTTTTAAAATTTGTGATTTTCACCGTAAACCTCTATTTTTACCTCTTGAGTCACCTTCAACCTCTGATTTTTGCACCTAGGGCTTGCATATGCTTGGATTTGAGGCGATTTTAACGCAACAAAACTTTGGATTTCATCTTCTCTAGATTTACCATGGCACCAAGAACGAGCAAAGGAAAAAAAAAGTAGATTATGATGAAAAACATTTGTTAGCTTCAGAGCTAGTGATCATTTCAATAGTTTACTTGAGCATAAAAAAGTAATTCTGGATCGTGGTTTTAAAAATTTAGGAGGAGAAGTGGAGTGATTAATCAATGTTGGACAGTGGAAAAATTTTTGTTATTTTACTGTCGATGCGATTATTGGTGTAGTGATGGAATTCTATGCCAACTTTACTGAAGCTTTTGATGATTGTTTTTGTTCGTTGAAAAATGGTGGATTTTTTTCCAAGTAAAATTAATGAGTTTTATCAGTTGGAAGATGCTTACAGCTGCCAGAATAAATCATTTTCTGCTACTAATGAGGCCTTAGATGAGGTTATTTCTTTTCTTACTGATGGAAGAGGGACCTGAAAAGTCAAAATGTTTTTAAAGTAAATTTTCCTCTTTCTATGCTTAATGTAGTATCTAAGGCCTAACACTACTCTATTTCTGAAAGAATGATTCCGATAAATCATCATAGTGAGATGACCAAGGATAAAGCCATCCTAAACTTCTATATTCAACAAGTGATGGGGATAAATGTAGACTTTATTATCTATATGAAAACTAGATCTATTGCTTTGGGAGAGGCCACAGGTGGTTTGGCACACCCTGTACTTATTTTTACACTCTATGAATAAGCAGGATTTGATTTTAGATATGCAGAAGAGAGAATTGAGCCTCTAAGAATTATTGGGCCTGCCAATACAAAATAATATGAATCTTATGTTGATTGGAGATCTGGAAGTATCACTAGAGATATTCCTTCTACTTCGAGGACCCCTACTTCTAGTGTCCCTACAAACCGAGAACTTTTAGACTAGATGATGACTCACACTGATGATTTGATACTACAAAAGTTCGAATATGATGCTGCTTATGATGATGTGCTGGCGAGATACATGAAGGGTGATCATTCAGTTCAGTTTCCTACTCACCCTATTTTTACTCCATATCAGTGGCATAATTTGGATATAGATGAAGAAGATGATGATGATTGGTGATCTGATTTCTTTTAGTTATATTTTATTGTACTTTGTTATTGTGTTGTTTGTTTTTTTCTAATATATTGTGGAGACTATTTGTTAGATTGTTAGACTTTGTTTTATAATTATATTGAGTTGTGAACTATAGTTTGTAAAATTGTTTTCATTTTTGAAATTCAGTTTAGTTATGTTGTTAGTTTCAGTATTTTGTTAAATGTGGTGTAATTAACTCTTTCTCAGTAGATTTTATATTTATTATGTGCAATTTAATTTTTTAAGTCTTGTAGCTTTTTGATTAGCACCTACAATATTTCAAAATTAAAGTTTCAAAATTAGAACCTTCAACAGTTATGTCTTTTCTTTATGTATTTAATGTTT
>JXCR01129520.1:0-10699 GCA_002079205.1 Phalaenopsis hybrid cultivar
CAAAGTCTATGGTAGAATCAACTAGGTTTATCACATTAAACTATGGCATGTAGGTTGATATACCTTGTGGGGAGATGCAAATGTTAGGGAAATGTGCTTTGATGGATTAGTTATGCAATTTATAGGAATAAAGCCATTTCTAACGAAGTTTCTTTATGCACTCGGGAGAGGGAAAAGAAGACTATTGCTCATATTTTCTACTAATCTTATATACTTGAAAATCTCAATTTCATGAAACCCACTTAACTCATTACAAGGAAGAGCCACTAGTAATTGATATTTTCAGTGTAATTGTGGTAATTTAGGTTTGTTGTTCTAGGACTTTAATTTTTAATCTGCTTGTGATACCTTAGAAATAATCTGTAGAACTATTTCAAAAACCAAACTTTCATGTTAGGAATAAAACAAATAATCTATAACTTTTTCTAATAAGGATTACCTCTCTATCTTTGGGATCGACATTCCAGACTCTAAAATTAGATATTATTGATACAACACGTGCACTTGTATGAGCCCCTAATGTGTGGTTGCACTTGGAAGCAGTATCACTACTATAATAAATAACTATGATCAAACCATTTATGTTTTTTTTATTTAAATAATATAAAGGATTTCCAAAAAGTGATTAAAATATTTGATTTGAACATACTAAATGAGTTAAGGATTTAGAAAGGTATTAGTGCAAGTTTTGATCACATGTCAAACTTGAGCTAATGATTCAAATAAAAAGGATCTCATGATCAATAATCATGTATAAACATTTGTTTGAAAAATAACACTAATTGAGTCTAGCAAGACTAATTAAAGTTAATCAAAAGAAATGGTTTATTATTGAACTAAGTAAGTTCAAACACGTTTGAATAATATTTATTTGATTTTCGAATAATTTGAGATTGAATGCATGGTAAGGTTCAATTTATTTTCTTTTATCAATTCATGGGTGTCTCATAGTCATTCTAATGTCACATCCTATTCAACATATCCTGATGGCTAACATAGGCTTTTGTAGTTAGACTTACGTGAAAAAGATCATCTATGATGATTAAAATAATGAATTTGAATTAGATAGTAAGGGTCAAGTGCATTTGAAATATCTATAATTAAAACCTAGAGGTTCAAATAAGAGGTATATTTAAGATCAAATAAACTATAAATAAAAAATGAAACTAATTTTAATCGTATTTATGAACAATTTGTGTTGATAGACTAATCACACTACAAGAGCGACTAAAATCATCCTGATGTTCACGTAAAGTTTCAACCTAATTGCTTGATATATTAACTTGCTTCAAATAAAAGGATTTCATATCTAAATGAATTCATGTGTAGACAAGACTATAATTGATGTGATGTTACTGATTTGTCGACAAAAAAATATTGCTCGTGTGAGTTTATTTTTAATTCAACATACAATAATTATGCAAATATTTCTATATCATAAAAGGAGAACAAAATCACAAGTTTATCTAACAAAAATGTATATGAAATTGATTATTTATTCTATAGTACCACCAATGTGTTTGATTAGTTTGGATGAAGTTAATCCTGAAAAAATATTCTAAACTTAGGATTACAGTGGCTCCTATACACATAATTAAGGTGAGAAAACTATTTCCTTTCATAGAGAAGATTAAAAGCATTTCTCCATTCCCACATAGTAAAGAAAATATTACTCTTGTAGAGTGAAATCTTAAGTATGAGTTGTGCTTCAACATGAATTTAGGTTGTTGGATAAACTAAATCACATAAATGTCAATCTTGTTTATCTAAACCTATAATTTAAATTTATGCAATACATTTACATATATCGTTATTACTCTTAAATATCATTTGTTGATTAAAGTAGAAATTTATTTATGCTCTTATGTTACGTCTATTTATTATGCTTAAACGTTGAACCATTATACTCTTAGCATACATTTATTCCCATCAAAAAAACATATTTTATGACAAAATTTACTTTAGGAGTTTATCAAGAATAATCTCCAAAGCTAATGTTCTATTATTTTTCTTTATACTAGTAACTTATTTAGCTTGATTACTAAATTGCATTGTTAAATTTTTGTCAACTTAATCTATAACAAATTGTATAATTTTGTTAATGAATATCAAATTATTAAATGCTACCATTATATGCGATTATTATTGCAGCTTTTGTATTATATTGCACTTGATTGTATGGGATTTGAGTCGGAAAGAAATTAAAAATTAAATTTTAAAGTGTTGAGCACAACTAATTCACAACCCCACCACTTGGTGTGCCATGGCTCCATAGTATGAGTATGAAGTCTTTCATAATTTTTAGTTGAGCTTGCTTGCTTCTGGCTTCGTAGATTTATGAGCTTCTATGATTGACACAATTGATTTCTAAAATCTCAATTTTATCGAATTATTGATGTTAGGGTTTTTCAACATCACTCTTCTTTTCATATTTTCTTGTCTTGTTTGGCTATTATCTAGATGTTGTTAGTCTTGCCTCTTTAACTTTATGAGGTTCTTGACAACAATTTTTTTCTCGGTGCTTGGTACAATTGTATTTGATATAATTATTTATGATTTAATTGATATTTGATATATTTTTATTTCTATTATATCTTAAGTTTTGTTGAGTTTGATGTTTAGTTGGATTTTGCATAGTTGCTCATTTTCTTCTGTGATTAGATTTACTTTGATTTTAATTTAGTCATTACCAAAATGTATCCTACTCATTTTATCATAATGAAGTGTAATATACATTGATAGTTTGAGCTCAATGAAAATATTGTACTTTTACTAATTATAAAAGATGTTGTCATGTGCTAGACAATTCTCAATGATAGAGAAAAATAATGTCAAATATTTAGTACACAAATATTTGTAAGTGATAAGATAAAGCAAAATTTTTATTTGAAAAATGTAGGAAGGGAGAAAATCATAAAACCTGGACAAGTCAAAATAATCCAGTACATATTTCAAAGTACAAAGTTTAACTTTTCTTTTTAATTGAAGAAGAAGATGTTACACCGTTTCGGCTATGTTACAAAAATCTACGGTAAGAACATGAAAGTATTATCTATGCTACAGTTTCTAATAGCTGATATAGTAGTTAGGCTATAATAACCGTTGGTAGTGGTCAATTATAATTATTAGTGACCATTGTCTTCAAATTTTTTTCATAAGCTTAAACTTAATTTCTAGCTTCCTTGTTCCTTACATTGAAAATATGTGCTATTTATAGAGTTTTAGGTGAGTTATTTTAGTAAATTCATCAAAAATCCTAAAACACTCAATTGGATAGTCCATGTGAATTCCATGGATCCTAAGTGGTTCTTTTAGAATTTGTGTTTTAATGATTTCAGAATTAAATGACTCCTCTCATTAAGTTGCTTGATTTTTGTAAAGCATGTCAAAGTTCGATGTTGCAAAACCCTTCAATTAATGCTTCAAAATTTCAAATTATACTTTCAGACTCGAATTGGATTGTTTTATATATGATCATTTGTTTTAATTGTTCTTCTCCAATAAAATTTTAATATAATTATAAGTTTGTTGAAATAGGTGCTCGGATGGCCGTGAATTTATTTTCTAAAAGATTCAACTTAAAAATTACATCGAGAGTTATGTTTTGCTGAATAAATTTTTTAACAATATATCAGATGCAACTGTGTAACTTCTATTGATTCACAATTGAAATCGACAGAGATCAGTATAAACGTATTGTTGAGTTGTACTTATTCGTGTTGAATTGTATACACATGACTATTTGTGAAGGCTATACTTTTTTTTTTAATTGAAGTTGAGTGGCATTCACTTGTTTGATATTTATTTGCATGACAAAATCAAATATATGAATTTTAATTGTTTTATAGTTAGTATAGCACTAGGCATGACTCAAGCAACCCTACAAAGTATTAGACTTAGAATTTTTAGTTGTAATCTATTTTACAATCAGCATACACGTATTTGTTCAAATATCCAACTCAAGTTGGTTAAGAGGGTCCATTTTAAAAAATATATTACTAAATTTGGACACTCATTAGCATATGCCAGTAATTCTTGATCTCAATTTATTGCAATTTCATTTACTAAAACAACCATTGCTCTTATTATTTATCCTAACATAAATCATTCATATAACATCAATAATCAATCAACTGCATAGATCATAAGAGAATCAATAGATAATCAAATGATATGTAATCAATCATAAGAATAAATTGATGTACAAAAATTATGCACATATGCACCTGTATTATAAGTTTTTTATTTAACACTTTCAAAATTGTGGGAAATGTAAGGGCTAGTCTTAAAAAGAAAGCACTTTTTGTCTATTTTCATATTATTTGATTCTTCCTAAATCACAAATGTAAGAAAGGAGATGATAAACCGAACCTCTGATTGCATGGACATAATAATTTCATACAAATGTGAAATTATTTTCCCTAAGATACAGCAAAACATTCAATATTATAGGTGAGAAAAAGGGTTAACCCTATCATAATAAGACTACACTACAATACATTTAGACATTCAGTGATATCAAAGGACAACGCAAACCTTTTACTTCTCATTAGTAGATTCTTATCTGGATGCTGCCTCAACAGCAGGTAATGAGAACTAACCACTTTGCTCCTGTACCCAACACAAGCATGAAATGCAAATATTAAATTAACCAAAAATATAATACTACAAATATACACTCAGAATCTTTGGGTGAATTATTGGCGCGGGACTGGCGGTGCTGTCGGAAGCGGCCCATAGAATCCGATTCCAGGAGACGGATAAAAACCGCCGGTGGTTGGCTGTTGCTGAGGCTGCTGTTGTTGTTTCGGTTGCGGTGGTGTTGCCGGGGGCGGTGGTTGGGCCAGACCATTTGGTCTCATCATTCCAATTGATGCATGCACGGAAAAAGGTGGCGGAGGTGGCAGATGACTACCATTAAACCCAAATGGCACCACAGTATTCATCAAAACCCCACTGCTCTGCATGTAAGGTTGTGGTAGGGGAAGTGAAGGTAGAGGTGGTGGTTGTGTTGGGAAAGACTGCATTGGTTGAGTGCTCTGTGATGTTGGCTGAATGGTTGTGTTGGGATGTTGATGTTGTGATGTGATATGGCCAAAATATTTGCTGTTCATGTCTGTAATAGGCATTGGTTTCTCAAGCTTTGGTCTTTTATCTGGGGGAAGCAAAGGGTTATTAGAGGGGATAAATCCTGAGCTTCGGCCTCCATTCATCGAAGCGGCTTCTTCAGCAACCAAGGATGAGAGAATGGACGTCAGGACCTGAGCGGAGGAAGTAGAAGAGGCGAGCTTCGCAGCAACAGCGGCGGCGGCTTTCTTATGCTCGTCTTCAATGCTGGTTATGGAATTTAAGGAAGAAGTTACAGGCTGTGGGTTAGGCGGTGGCTGCATGGGTGGTGTTGCTAGCAAAGTCTCTGCTTGTGGAGCCATTGAGATGGTTGTCATGTTTACAGATGCAAAAGGGCCTGTTGTACCGGGCATGGATGCGAGCTTCTGCCTCATGTTAACGGCATTCTCTGCCTCTGAGTGAGCAACCTGCATTTTGTTCTTAAATCAGCAGACTTGATTGGTGTGTAAAGCAGTTGAAATAATGTCTGAAACTTATCATATTGTTAAAATGACAGTTGATTTGATGCAAGATGTAGCTCAGCCAGACATGAAGTGGGATTTCAAACTCATGCTTTAAGAGCAGTTAGTAGAAATTTGTATGACAATAAAATAAGGAGAGTGTCAAAAACGGTGTCCTGACTCTTCGTAAGAGGTTATCTTAGTCCAAGGGTTTACAAAAGTGCCAATTTAGACTCATATTTTTAAAATATGGGCTGAAATAGCTCAAGGATTAATTTAGCCGCAATCAAGAATGTCTGGGGAATAATTTGACACTTTTATAGAATCTGGGACAAAAATAATGCCATATAAATAGTCCGGGGACTATTATGCTACTTTACTACAAATAACTTTTGTATTATCTTTACCAATTCTTTCATAGATTTTTGCTATCTCAAAATTTCAACTAATTAAGTTAAAATAAATTAGTAAAGACAACAATTAGGCTAATTTTAGCATTAACATAAAACTTAAATTCATGTAATCAGATCAATAACCCAATTAGTTTAAGATTAGGTATAATTTGCCGTACAGGACATCCATCTAATACATCCAACTAAGTAAAATGCCCTTTAACTAATTGGATTTTATGGATAACTTTTTATCTATTTAATCAATTAAAAACATTCATGACAAATAATAAACATATCAAAAGAAAACACCCCAATTCCTTCAATCCAAACTACTGAACCTGCTCCAATAATAATTGAATTACACAAAAGCTCATTCCACGTCACAACCATCGCATCGTCATGCACACACACCATCTAAACCAAGCAGAGTTTCTCATTTCCTCTATCCTCCCAGCCATAATAAGAAAAGATCACAGCTGTGATCATGCTATCTGCTCCGAACTACGACGCTCTCCACAACCTCCCTTATATCTGCACTCTATAATCGTAACAACCGCATGCATATTTTCTCCCTTAACTCTCCTCTCCTAAGCTCAACTCTTATCCACACCTTCATTTTTTCACTACCTATGATCCCCCACAAATCATAAAACAATTTTTCTAGCATGTCACAACCTTTGATCACTTCGAATTCCTCATTCTAAGCAAAATATTTTTCTCACACAACTCATGTGAATTTTTTTATCTTGTCAATCTCTGCTTCAGAAAAAAAATATGGAATAACCTCTCCCTCAGATATTGCAAGCTATTTTCGCCAACATATTCTAGGGAGCTTTTTTCCCCAATAGATGTCTTTAAGAAACAAAGAAGTAGCCAAAGATTGTGCATAAGAACAAAGTGATGGTCAGCGATAATAACAATCCTGAGTATATCCCAATGAGCTCTTTTCGTACTAAATCTCACCATGATTATGTAAATTGAACTGCATCCCTTCACGCTAACTATCAGAGTGTCTCGTTCGATGGCATAAATCACAATATGCTCAATTGTAGCATCAACTGGAGCATAATTCATAGCCTTTTTAACACCAACAGAAATTAAAAAAAGAAGAAAAAAGGAAAGAAAAAAAAAACCCAAGGTCATGGAGAGAATAGTAATTTATATTCTTGCTTCTAAAGGCTATCTCAATTCTCTACACTGAAAACTTCCCCAATGAACCCACTACCTGTTATCATACTCACCATCATTGGAGCTACCTAACAAACAAATTGGCTTGCCTCAAGAAAACACATGAATGAGTTGCGCTTGATAAGATAAAAATATGACAGAAAAGCAAGGCTGATTCATCTCAATTTGTACTCATTGAATGGCACCAACAGCATAAATTGTTAACAATTTTTTAATTTTCACTAAACGGATCCATATGAATGATTTACCTTGTAGATGCATCCTAGACCTATCTACCTAGGAGTAAATCAAATAACATGTGTTATTGAAAATGCAATCGGCCAGCATCTTTAACATCTTTTATTTCCATATATAGGACCCTAACAGCAACGCATCCCTCTAATCTACCACACGGCACTCATTAAATGAAGCATAGAAGCTTATTAGATGAAGCCATTTAGCTCAGCATCAATATCATATCAATATGTAAAAAACGATAAAGCATGTTGGCCTGGAGTAATCAAAAAACACATGTTATTAAAGAAGCCATCAGCCAGCATCTTCGACAAGGTTGATGTCCATAAATTGACCCTAACGCCACTACATCCCCTTAATTTAAAACACGACATCTCGACCTCAAGCTAAATAAATTATTAGTTGAAGCCATCTGAAATAACTTAAACATCATATCAAAATATAAAATTGATTTCTTGGCTTGAATTTTATTATTTTATAGGTATCAAAGTAAGGAAGAAAAGAGCCTTCAAATTAAAATCAATATAAATTAATAGTCTCATAAAATTTTAAGAATCAAGGTTACTATATTGAGGTGCGCAAATAATGATTTCTAGTCAACCTAATGTGTCGATCCATAAATTTAAAATTGCTTTGAGATGCCAACGCATTGATACATTATCAAAGATAATTGAAAAGCTGAGCACCAACATGAAAAACCCTAAAATCCCTAGATGACTTATAAATTTAGATCCTCTTAACAAAACCCTGATAATTATGTTAATGTATCAATAGACATTGAAACATCAAAAGGTAGGAAGCCTTACATACAGGCTATTATTTAAAGACCGGACTGAACATTAGATCAGAATAACAAAATGTTTAAAATTTAATAGAATTTAGACTACAGTTCAATAATAATGGGGTATAAACATAGAAATATATAATAATAAATTAAATGGCAAAATCTGTTATAATAATTGTAGAAAATAAAACAATGAAAAAACTTCTCAAGAATCTCATTTTCTTTTTTGTACAAGAGGGGATGTATATATACAAGTCTTAGAAGCATTATAAAATAGAAATAAATTAAAAAAAAAGAAGGAAAAATAATTAGGTGATGACGATCCTAAAAAGATGCACGCTAATTACAATCAGAGGGCACAATCAGAGGGCTGTAAAGAAATAGATTCAACGGTACAATACCTCGATCCATGGGTCTTAGCTCTTTGCTATACGAGAGTCACAAGTAAACAGATACAACAATATAAAGTTTTGATCCATGTGCCTTCAATTATCTGCTATGATTGAAGTAGAATTTTGGCACCCCCTCAAATTGGATGGTAGAGATCTACCATTCCAATTTTGTTTATGACATTTTTAAATGTTGGGTTGCACAATCCTCTAGTGAATATGTTAGCCATTTGATTTCATGTGAACATATATGGAGTACAAATCCCCACTTTCCAATTTTTTTTTGACAAAGTGCCAATCGATCTTAACATGCTTAGCATGATCATTTTGTACAGGATTGTGTGCAATATTGGTGACTGGCTTATTATCACAATATGTTTTCGGAGGCTCTTTCTACTTGATTTTTATATCCACTAATATAATTTTAACTCATAGAAGCTCACAGATCCCTCGCGAAATGACTTTAAACTCAGCTTCAACACTTGATCTTAAAACTACAAGTCGTTTATTTCTTCTCCAAATTATGAGATTTTTTTTTAAAATGTATAATACCCTAAAATAGACCTTGTAATTATTAGTAATCCAACATAGTTTGCATCTGTGTATCGTTCAACTAGTAGAGTACCACATCTTTAATATAAGTTTTCTTTTTCTGGCCTTAACTTGAGATATTTGAATATTTTATAAATGGTTTAAAGATATGACTCTTTGGATTAGTGCAAGAATTAGCTATCTAAACTTACTACAAACGCGTTGTCAGGAAGAGTGTTAATTTTTTCACTAACTTTTAATATTGTCCCATATCTATATCAGCTCCTTCAGCAAGGTCCAATTTATGTCTTGGTGAAGTTGGAATTTCACACAGCTTGCACTCTGTTATCTTGATCTCTTTTAGCAGATCCATAACATGCTTCTGTTGGAAGAGAAATATCCCTTCTTTAGATTGATCCACTTATATTACAATGAAGTATTTGAGTTTTTCTAACTCTTTAATTTCAAATTTTTCAACAAGCCTTTTTTTAAGAGTTTCTTGCTCTTGATTGTCATCTCCTATAACAATCATATTATAAACATACATAATAAGAATTAAGATTTTGCCATCAATAGAGTGCTTTATGAAAAGAGCATGACCTCCTTAACTCTATTTGTATATAACTCATTCCATAACTTTTGCAAATCTATCAAACTAAGCTCTAGGTGATTTTTTTAGACCATATAGAGCCTTTTTCAATCTGCATACTTGATTCCTTTTAAAAGAGTTATCAAATCCTCGTAGTGGATCCATATAGAACTGTTCTTCAACATCACCAAGTAAGAGTAATTTTTAAATCATATTATCGTAAAGGTTAAACACTACCTTTAACGGTCCCAAGCCCGGATGCGAAAAGTGGAGGGTTGCGTTAGGTAGTCGACAACCAGCATAAAACTTGTCAAAAAAAAATCATGACATGAATCCTTTTGATCATTGTGTAAGTGCTAAGGCGTCCCCTGGAAGTGACGCGCTGTATAGCCTGAATACAGTGAAAAGTGTGTAAAGGTCGCTACACCGTCATTCGGGTGTAGTGTTAAATAAGCAAAAGTTCTCACATTACTGGCGAATGCGGGTAAAGAAGTTAGTCCACGAAACTAATGAAACTAATATTAGGATAGGATCTTAAAATATAGGTACTCTCAATGGTAAATTAATGGAATTAGTTGATATTATGATTCATAGGAAAATTAATATCTTATGTATTCAAGAAACTAAGTGGGTTGGAGAAAATGCTAAGGAGATTGATAATTTAGGTTTTAAACTTTGGTATTCTGGTAAGAGTCGCACTAGAAATGGTGTAGGTGTAATTATCGATAAGAGTTTGAAAGAGAATGTTCTAACAATTAATAGAGTTGGTGATAGAATTATAGCCCTTAAGATTATCATTAATACTAAGATTTTTATTATTATAAGTGTTTATGCTCCTCAAGTAGGTTTAGATACAAGGTCTAAAGATAAATTTTGGAATGACTTAGAAGACTTAATACAAATGATACCTCTTGAAGAAAGAATTTTTATTGGAAAAGATTTAAATGGACATGTCGGTAGAGCGGTAGAAGATTTCAGAAATATTCATGGTGGCTACGATTTTGGAGTAACTAATGAAAAAGGTA
>JXCR01129522.1:0-25910 GCA_002079205.1 Phalaenopsis hybrid cultivar
AATACTGAGCAAAGAACTATCAACAGAGATTTATTCAAGTTGAGGTTTGAGATTGCCTTTTTTATGATTGACGTTGTGTGTCAAATTTTTTATTAAGATGCCTATTGAACATCTATATTTTGCTTCTGGTCATCTGCTTATTTTCAACGAACTGAATTTTTGTGGTGTCACTGTCAGTTTATTTATGATATTTTCACCTAGCAAATGTCATACGCATTCCTTGGTCTCAATTACTTTTTTGGATCATTGCCTCAGCCAGTCCTACTCTTCATCGGGACTTAATCGAATCTCGTCACTACCTTCATGGGTGAATCACTTAGAAACACCTTTAGGATTATATGTGCCTTACCCTATTTAGATTTTACTATTACTAAGTAGGGAACCACCTCAAGAGATTTTTCTAGTTCAAGTATAGAGATCAAGATTTTTGATATGGGAGCGTTGTGAGCTATTATGCCAAGAAGACCTCTTTGTGGTTATTTTCACCGCATCTTCTTAGACTTAAGCTTCCCAAGTCTTAATTGGACCTACGAATATATTAGATAAATTTGTCATATCACCACTAAGTGGTGTGTCAGCTGCCTGGAATTGACAGAGCAATACACATGTACAATTGATTGGCTAATTTTGACAGTTAGGAGTGGGGTATTCAATTTATGTTACTAGTCTCCTAACAAATGCCTTTAGTAATACAATGGTAAGGACATTTTTGCTTCAGTTCTATTATTGCATGAACTTTTAAGCATTCTCCCTACTTATGAGTGTCATTTAGATTCATTTTTCCTCATTAGTGTCACTTCCCTTCTTGTTAGTAGTATGCTCCACACTCACTTCAACTTTTAGGATGATGAATCTGGATTTTTCCTATGAGGCATAGCCAAGAATTAGATTGTTAGCAACCATGAGGGAGTAATAGAGAGGAGAGATAATGATAGAAAATAGAAAGAAATAAAAGAGCACACATAAGCTTGTCTAGTAGGGTTGGGCTAGTGTATTCCTGAGCTCTCTGACTGATTTTATAAAATGAAAATGGGGGGTTACAAGAATGAAGGGGAAAGAGTACTCCCAAAAATGTATGACTCTAGATATTAGAGTAAAAAATCTCTTAATACATTCTATGAAACCCTTATTTATAGTATAGAGTCCTTAAAAAGGTTAACAATTACATGGTCATCTCAACTTTAGTCATGATGGTATAGGATATTTTTATTTTCTATTGTGCCTTTTAATATTTATAACCAACCTACTACCTTTTCATATAAACTGAACCTTCTCTTCGGTAGGTCCTTAGGTTGGTCAGTTACACGACCTGCAATTACACAATTATTTAGTTTCTTGGCCAAATACTTGATATGATTTCTGTAAGCGGCTAATGTGCAAAAATGGTATGTTATAGATCTTAGAATTTAATTTAAAGTTTATAAAATAAGGGTTCTATGCATGTATACAATTTGATCAAGTAATATAGGGTTTTCTTTAAACTCAGATTATCGATCCCACAGAGAAGTGAAGTAATAAATCCCTTAGGCTAAGTTCTAGTATACTAATATCATATCTTAGTTAGGAATGTTGATTAAGCATGTTTCTAACAACTGCTTGTAAATAAAAATCTAAATCTAAAGATAATCCTAACTAGATAAATTTGTTTGATAAATATTGAGATGTGAAAAATACCTTTCTCTTGTCATGTCCCTGAAGATGTGTAAGAATGGGATGCATAGAATCTAATGTAGCCAGTGACAATGGAAGAAAGAAATCTAAGTTACCCTCTTCTAGATTTATAATGTAGCTTAGTTAATCTAGGGTCAATTCCTTAAAGTAACTAGATTGTCACAGCTAAACTTCTAGTCTGTTACCTTGGAGCCTCCTTCTCTTAATAACCCTCTAATTGACTTAATCTTAGATTTAAGGTACAATGCCTTAGGTCAAGTTGGTAGGAATCTAGCCTATTACTCTAGAAACACCAATTTACACCCAATCATTTAATATCTCTCTAAAAATGAATTGAATCTTTGGACTACTATTCCTTTACCCACAAAATCATGGTGGTTCCTCCTAGTTGTTAAGACCATAACCCTACCGGATATTATAGTTTGTCGCAAATTTTAACTTACCAATTGGCCATATTGAATATGTAAATGAACACAAAGTAAGAACAATCAATTTGATATGAAAAACCTATTCTAACATGCATCCTAACATCCTACACATTCAACAAATTCATTACAAAAGAAAAGTACATAAATTCTACTTCACAAAGCAGGTATCTCACACAACAGAAAACTTCATTAAATCAAAGAAAAACCACTAAATAAAGGTTTACAACAAATACAAGATAATGAAGAACACAGTACTTAGCTTTTTTCTATAAAACAGTGATGAAAATCTCCTAAAAAAGTCTTCTACTGATCAATGCAAAGCTAATACAAACCCATACAAATATCTCAAAATCCCCTCTCCCATCTCTCTAGAAAAGATAGAATTCTACATTTCCTACTTCTATATAAGACCTCTGGGCCTTCCTGAAAATTCCATTGGGGGGGATGGTGGGGGCTGGAATTATATAGAAAAGTCCCCTTAATATATCCTTCAAAATCCCCTAAGAGTCACTCAAAGGGCCTTTCAAAATTTTCCAAACACATTTTGTATTTTAAAAAAAAGATTCTAGTGCCTACTCACAAAATTCTGGTCCTAGTCACAAAATTCTATTGCCTAGGTGTCGTCTTCTACAAGCCTGAAATAATTATTTTATGCCTAAATGCTAGGCTCTCTATTTATATATGCAGGGTATGGCGCGTAGGAGATAGAAGCTGGTGCCTAGGCGCCAATTTACTTTAAGCTCCTTTGCTCAATTTGACCCCATTTTGATCTATTTTTGCTCCTTTTTTTTTCCAAAATTCCATCTCTTGTATCTGAGACTAAAAACACACAAATTACCTTCTATTAAAGTGTAATATTATTAAAAATGAGCATACAATCTATATAAAAAGTATCACATTTTAGGCATATCAATTCCCCCAAACTTCACTGTTACATGTCCTCACAAAACTCTCCTATTTTATAAGACAAATGCTTTAACTTAAGTTAGTGGGTTACTTTAAACATTCCTATAGTCTTGCCCCATAAATGTGATACCATAACTTTAGAAAAAAATTCAATAACTCAGGCTACAGCTAGGGTGTAAGAATATTTAGAAATCAAGTTAGGAATTTTGATCTTCTATTCATTTCAAAAATAATTGTAATTTATCAGACTTAGGAGACCTAGAAGAATTAAAAAATAGATTTATATGAGAACTGTATTAGTAAAGATTTCACTAAACATTTAAAATTGATAATAAGCTCAGAATTATAATTAAATTCCTTTCCTTAAGATGATTCAAGTGAAGTCAATTTTTAATTATTCATCTCCTCAAGCTTCTCCCAACATATTTTCTATTTTGCATTTCTTTCTATTTTCCATTTTTTTCTTTTTTTTTCTTTTAGTAACTTTTTAATCCTTCTTTTTTATGTGAGGATTACTATATCCAGATAACCTTTAATGATTTTAAACGTCACTTCCTCCTCCTAAAGTTAAAAACTTCTCACATTTTTTTACTTGAAAATGTATATTAGTATAAAAATGATCTTTCATAGAGTCTCAATTCTATTTAAAGTGAAATTTTAAGATTTCTAGTGAATCAAATATAATATTTTTCCTACTATAAATATTAAAAGCATATCCCTATTCCCTTATACTAAATATCATAACTCTAGAACTATCCCTTTTCACTAAAATGTTTAAACTTATGTCTACTTAACATTCATAGAATAAAAAAAATATATAGTACTCTAAAGATAACACGACATACCATATGTTACTTCAAAATAATTTTTATATGTAGTCCATTGACGATAAATAAACCTTAGTTTTTAAAATTCTCTTCCATCCCTGATCCCTGAAATTATAGTTGTATAAAATTAAGAAAGTTGACTCCGCTTTGCAGCGATACCAAAAACTTTGTCCATTATTTTATGAATAAGAAACTGAAGCAATTTATGTTGGGATTCTACACAAGTATATCGTTATCAAGTAATATAAGAAGTTCTGTTTAAGCACCAAATATCGATCCCATGACGAAGGTTTAAATTTGAAATGAAAATTTAAATTACGAAAGTCACAATAATAAGGAAATCTTCCACACTAATTTCGAATATTTAAGGTGCTATCAGAACAAAATTATGAACTACTAGCTGTAAAGCAAAGCTAAATAATAACTATCAAACTATGTTTTTGTGATGAAATTATCTAATATGTGAAAGCAACTTTCCTACTACAATGATTTTTTGGTTAAATGAGAGAGATAAATGGTTTGAATTTGTATTGTGCCAAATAGATGCAATTTTAATTCTCTATCCATAGTCAAGTGTTATAGAGAATCCGTGGTTAGGTTGGGAGGATACTGACTCTCACTCCAGAGCTCCCACTTCTGTTCCCCAGATGGCTAACTCTCGCTTTAGTTCTTAAACACTAAGAATAAATTGGGGATTTTAGTCTGTCACCCTAGAATCTCCAATTCATCGCCCAATAATATATATTTCTCTATTTATTTGCACCCTATTTCATGAACGAAGCACTCTTTCATGGAATCAAATTTGATTCACTTTGTTTTAAAACTCATAATCCATTTCTCGGATAGAATGTTTCACAACATATGTTAATATTTCAATTGACCAAATCGAAAAGTAAATTAAGAACAAAGTGAAAAATCATCATAATTTTTTTTTATATTTTAAAATTGGCACATCAAAATTATCTATTCATTTCACCATATCTCAGAGTAGGGAGAAAAAGAGAGAAAACTACTCAGACCTCATGAGGAAGATATGTGATGCGACGGAAATATATTTGTGTAAAATTTAAAAAGTTGACTCTCTTTACAACGGTGCAAAAATCTTGATGTGGAATTTTATAAATAATAAAGTTAAGCTCTTAATGTCGGTATTCTACGCAAGTATACATATCATTATCAAGTAATATAAGACTTTCTAATTAAGTCCTAGATATTGATCCTACGAGGAAGGTTTAAATTTTAAATGATAATTTAACTAGAAAATAAAAAGAAAAAAATGAAATTAGTGTCACTAATTTCAAATGTTTAAGATACTATAAAGGCAAAATTATTAACTACTAGCAGGATTTAAATGGAGAGTTTTAAAATAGTAACTACTAAACTATGTTTATATGATGAAATTTTCTTACATGAAAAAGCATCTTTCCCGCTACAATGAGATTTTGGTGTAATGAGATGAGATAAATGGTTTTAATATGTATTGTGTCAAATAGGAGCAATTTTAAATCTCTACCTTAATTCAGTGTTATAGAAAATCATTGGCTAATCCTTGGTTTAGTCCCTAAATCAGTGGCTAGGTTTGGAGGATACTGGCTCCCACTTCCTTTCCCTTGAAGGCTAACTCTCATTTTAGTTTTTAAACACTAAGATTAAATTGAGGATTTTTAGTCTGTCACCCTAAGAAATCTCTAATTTTACTCCCAACAAAGTATATTTCCCTATTTATTTGCACTTAATTCCATGAATGAAATACTCCTTCATGTACTTAAATGTGATTCTCACACTATTGTAGAACTCATACTCCATTACCCAGATTATATGTTTCATAACATATTTTAACAATTCAATCGGGCAGATCAAAAAGTAAATTATGAACGAAGTTGAAAAACCATCACAATTTATTTTAAATTTTAACATTGGCACATCCAAATTATCTCTTCATTTTATCATATCTCAGAGTAGGGAGAAAGATAAATGAATCTACTCAAACTTCATGAGAAAGATACAACAAAACACAAATTTCATATATAAAAGAAAGTATATCTCAAAGTATAGAGAAAGATAAAGGAAACTACTCAGACTTCATGAGAAAGATACAACAAAACACAAATTTCATATACAAAAAGAAGTTCATACAGCAATAATAAACAAATAACACTTATGTGAAACTTTTTCTCAAATAAATCCCTTGTAGCCTCTATTAAGAAATGACAGAAGAATAAATCTCTCACTTCTCTTCTCTTGCAACACATCTTAGAGAAGAATTCACACTTAAACTCACCATAAAAACTCAAAACTATAAAGATAATAACTAACTAATGGTGTGTAATGGAGCGGAATGATGTAAAGTGGCAAGAAGGGATGATGGATGAATGAGATAGGCAAAGGAGAGAGAGTTTTTTTTTTATCAATTTTGGCTCTTAATAGAGCCTAGAGTCGTTTCTCCAATAGGTGATTCCAAAAACTCTTCAAAAAAGAGTTCAAATTCGTCAAATCTTTTAGATATAGGGTCTGCACCAACACTGGAGCCGTTGGCGCCAGAGGCCATTTCATTTAGTATATCTTCTCTATTAAAAAGCTCCATCGACGCTTAGTCTGGCACTGTCGTGACCAATCTAGCGTCGTCGGTGCTGAACAATTGTTTAAATTTTGTATTTTGACTCCAAATTTCATCCTTTTTGCTCGAAGTCTTAAAAATCAACAACCTACAATAAAACATAAAAAATGCCTTCCATTAAAGTACAATATCACCAAAAATGAGTATAAAATATGGGTATAAAAATGCATATATCCTTACAAAAACAACAACAACAAAGCCTTCATCCCACTACGTGGGGTCAGCTACATGAATCCTTTTTCTCCATTGCATCCTATTTAGTGTCATATTTTCATTTAGTTCTAGTAAATTAAGATCATTTTTAATTCAATAAGACCAAGTCTTCATAGGTCTACCTCTGCTTTTCTTAACACAAGTCAAATCAAAAAAATCTACTCTCCTAATCTGATCATCAGATGGTCGACATTTAATGTGACCAAACCATCTAAGATGACTTTCTATAATTTTTTTCTTTCACAGAAGCTACACAAACCCTATCAAAAATATAATCATTCCACATTTTGTATCAAAGTGTAAAGCCACTCATCCACGTAATCATTATCATCTCGGCATCACTTAACTTATTATTATGCTTTTCTCTTAAAGGCCAACATTTAGTGCCATAGAGCATTGCAGATCTCACCACCGTCTTATAAAATTTTCCTTTCAATCTTAGCAGTACTTTTCTATCACACAAAATGTTCGAAGCATTCCTCCACTTCAACCAACCAACTTGAATTCTATTATTAACATCCTCCTCTATATCACCATCACTTTGGACAACAGACCCAAGATATCTAAATCGTTTACATTTTTTAATAATTTGATCACCCAAAGTCACACATCTGTCACTAGAGCTATTAATACTAAAATTACGTTCCATGCATTCAGTTTTAGTTCTACTTAAACGAAGGCCTTCAGACTCCAATGTTGACCTCCATAATTCAAGATTTTCCTGGGCCTTTTCTCTCATTTTATCCACAAGAAGAATATCATCAGCAAAAAGCATACACCAAGGTACATCCTCTTGTAGATATCGAGTAAGACCATCCATAACTAAAGCAAAAAGATGTGGGCTTAAAGCCCATCCCTGATGTAATTCAAAAGAAATTGGAAAATATTTTGTCAATCCTCCTTCATTTTGAACACATGTAACAACTCTAGTATACATATCTTTAATGACTTGAATATAAGTCATATCAACAAAATTCTTCTTGAGAACTCTCCAAAGGATATCTCTTGCAACCTTATTGTAAGCTTTTTCTAAATCAATAAAAATCAAATGTAGATTCTCCTTATTATCTCGACTTTATCGTAAGCTTTTTCTAAATCAATAAAAATCAAATGTAGATTCTCCTTATTATCTCTCTCTCAATAAATGTATAGCTTCCATAGTAGACCTGTCTGGCATAAACCCCGGCATAAATCGTCCATCAAACCTCTCAATAAATGTATAGCTTCCATAGTAGACCTGCTCGGCATAAATCCAAATTATAAGCTTTTTCTAAATCAATAAAAATCAAATGTAGATTATCCTTATTATCTCTGAACTTCTCCGTAAGTTTTTTTTAAATCAATAAAAATCAAATGTAGATTCTCCTTATTATCTCTGAACTTCTCCATCAAGACCTCCAAATAAATGTATAACTTCCATAGTAGACCTGCCTGACATAAATCCAAATTGATTATGCGAAATTTTTGTGATGTGTTTTAACTTATGTTCAATTACCCTCTCCCATAATTTTAAATTATGACACATTAACTTAATTCCTCTATAATTTGCACACTCTTGTGCATCCCTTTATTCTTAAAAATGGGGATCAAAATACTCTTTCTCCACTCCTCAGGCATCTTTTTAGTTTTTAAAATAATATTAAAGAGTTTATAAGCCAATAAACTCCCAAATCTCCCAAACATTTACATATTTCATTTGGGATATCATCAGGTCCTACAGACTTTCCACCATTGGTTTTCTTTTTTACTAATGCGACGGTTTCCACACTTCAATTAGGATATCATCAGGTCTTACAGACTTTCCACCCTTGGTTTTTTCTTAAGCCTCCTCAACTTCTTTTTTGCTAATGCGACGGTAAAACTGAAACGTTTTATTATTATTCACGGTATTAAAATCACTAAGGTTGATTTTATTTTCAGAAACTTCATTAAAAAGTTTATCGAAGTAACTCACCCACTTATGTTGAATATCTTTTTCTAAGAAAAGTACTTTTTGATTTTCATCTTTAATACACTTTATTTGAGTTAAACCTTTACTTTCTTTTCTCTTTTTTTGGCTAGTTTATACATATATTTTTTACCCTCCTTAGTATCTAATCTATTATAAAGATCATTAAAAGCAGAATTTTTAGCATCACAGATTGTTCTTTTAGACTCCCTGCGAGCCGTTTGATATTTTCTCCGGTTCTCTAAGCTTTTACATTTAAACCAATTTTTATAACATAACTTCTTATATTTTATCTTTTCTTCCACATTATTATTCCACCACCAACCATTTTTATTTGTAAATAATTTTTCTTTTAATTCTCCAAGCACATCTTTTGCTACTTGTTTAATAGTGTTTGTTACTTTATATAAAATTTTTTTCTTTTGATTCTCCAAGCACATCTTTTGCTACTTGTTTAATAGTGTTTGTTACTTTAAACATCACATTTGTTTCTTCATGAATATCTCAAGTTTTGAAATCTTGAATTTTACTCATAAAATTAATTTTATTTGTATCTTTTAAGTTTCTTCTTTGATTCTCCAAGAACATCTTTTGCTACATGTTTAATAGCGTTTGTTACTTTATCCCACATTACATTTGCTTCTTCATGAATATCCCAAATTTTGAAATCTTGAATTTTACTCATAAAAATAATTTCATTTGTTCTTTTAAGTTTTCTCCATCTAATTCAGCAATGAGGAGTCCTAGTATTTTTTATTTTACAATTCTTAATCTTAAAACCTAAAACTAATAAACAATGTTGGGTACTTAAATTTTCACTTGGAATGACCTTTCAATCTTTAAAATTGCGATGATCTCTACTTCTCATAAGAAAATAATCAATTTGTGTTTTATTAGATCCACTCTGATAAGTAATAAGATGTTCATATCTCATCTTAAATAAAGTACTAGTAATAACAAAATCATACGCTAAAGGAAAATAAAAAATAGCTCTACCTTCTTCATTAGTTACTCCAAAACCGTAGCCACCATGAATATTTCTGAAATCTTCTACCACTCTACCGACATGTCCATTTAAATCTCCTCCAATAAAAATTCATATATCTTTGTTTTATCAAAATACCCCAAACTTAAATGTTACTTGTCCTGAAGTAGCTCATTTACTACATAAAAATATGACTCATGGAAAAGATTTTAACTTGTAGATTTATATATTTAAGCCCACTAAATATAATAGTATAACTTAAGAAAAATTTAAAATAACTCTAGTTAATGCTGGAGGTATAAGAATATCTAGTGGTCAAGTCTAAGATTTCTGATTCTCTATTATTTTCAAGGAAAATTACAAATTATTCATATTAAAGCCACTTAGCATATCGATATGAAAAAGAACTTCATGAAACTTTAGTAGTAAATATGCTAATACTAAAATATAAGTTTAGAAAATGTAGCCAAGCATTTTTCTTTAAGTTGATTTAAGTGAAGCTAATTTTTTATTAGACATCTCCTCAAGCTTCTCCTCACATCTTTTCTTTTCTATCTGTTTTAGGATCATTTTCAATCCTTTTCTCTTTTCTTTGTCTTTTCTTTCTTTCTTTTTTTTTTATGTGAGGATTACTAAATTTGGATAGCCTTTAATGATTTTGAACTTCAGTATCCTCTTCTTAAAGTTAAAAATTTTTAGTATTCCTTTTCTTTTTAATTTTTTATTAGCTTTAAAGATTTTTCATAAGGTGTTATTCTCTTATTCTTACATGAATCTCTAAGATTTTTAATACTTCAAAAATTTAAATTCCTTTACTTAAAATAGAAAAACCGTCTTATTCTATCATACCAAATATTTTAATATCTAAAATTAACATTTATTATTTAAAAAATTTTACTTAAGTTTACTATATATTTAGAAACATAGAAATATTTATCTAAGGTTATCCTCTAATGACAGAGGTCATGTTAAATTTTAAATTTTTTTGAAAATATAGCTAATTAAGGACAAATAAAATTAAGTTTCTTTTCTTTAGAAAGAAAATTTTCTTCCCCCCCCCAAACTTAATCTTTGAAAGATTTTGCATGAAAAACTGAAAAATAAATGGGAAAAGAAAACATTTAATGCATAAAGAAAAGACATACTGTCTGATTTAAAACTTAACTCAAAAATATTGTAGCTGCTAATATGAAAAGCTACAAGACATAAGACATTAAATAACACCTAATACATATAAAAATTTGTTGCGAAAGAGTTAACTACAAATACATCCAACAAAGTACTATAAACTAACAACTTTCAACAGTTTCATAGATCTATTGTTCACAACATAACATACAATTAAAATAAATTATCATAGTCTACAAAAAAATAGTCTCAACAATAAAATACAACTAAAAATAAACTAAAAAAATCTAACTAACACTTCACCAATCATCGACTTCTTCTTCTTCTTCCACATCAAATTATGTTGCTAATATGGAGTAAAAATAGGGTGAGTAGGAAACTAAACTGAGTGATCTTCCCTCATCCATCTGACCATTGCATCATCATTAGAAGCATCATATTCAAATTTTGGTTTTATCAAATCATCATTGTGAGCATTTTTGGCCTCTATATTTTTCATTCCACTATCCATTCTTAAGATATCTTCCTGTTAGATCATCATCTGCTCCATAAGTTCTTGGATAGTAAGAATACTAGAAGTACTTGAAGTAGAAGGAATATCCCTGGTCCTACTTTCAGATCTCCATCCAACATGGGATTCATAAGTATTTATATTTGCAGAATAAATATGTTTTAGAGGTTCAATCCTCTCTTTATCTGCTCTAAAATCAATTCCTGCATGTTCACATAGTGTGAGGATCGGAGCAGGGTGAGCTAAACCACCAGTGGTCCCTCCCAAAGTAATAGATCGAGTGTTCCTAAAAATAAAAGAGCCTACATCTATCCTCATCACCTGCTGGATACAAAACTTTAAGATGGCTCTATCCTTTGTTACCTCACTATGATGATTTGTTGGTATCATTCTTCTTGAAATAAAATAGTGTCAGGCCTTAGATACTACATTTAACATAGAAAGAGGAAAGTTTACTTTAACATCATTCTTCACCTCTTAAGTTCCTCTTCCATCAGTAAAAAAAGAAATAACCTCATCCAAGGCCTCATTTGTAGCATAAAACATTTTGTACTGGTAGCTATACACATCTTCTAACTGATAAAATTCATTAATCTTTCTTGGAGTAAACTCCATCATTTACCCTCGAACAAATACATGGTCTTCAGAAGTCTCCTTGAAATTGGCATAGAACTCCATTACTACACCAATAATCGCTTCGGCAGTAAAGTAGCAAAAATTCTACCACTGCCTAGCATTGATTAATCTCTCAACTTCTCCTCTCGAATTTTTAAATCCTCAATCTGAAATCACTTTTTTAGTTGTAAGTAGACTATTGAAGCAATTGTTGGCCTTGTAGTTGACAAACCTTTGATCATCAAAAACTACCTTTCTCTTTCCTTTGACCATTCCAGGTGCCATGGTAAATCTACAAAAAATTGATAAAATTAAAATAAATTCCCTAAAATTCTAAAAGTTACAATGAGGAACGTTTTAAACTTAAGTATACTAAGTAAGAGTTCTTCACCAAAGGATTTTCTCAAAATCTTCCAAAAAAATCTCAAAATTCTGATTTCAGCAATATAAGATAAATCCTTGGTGAAAATAAATATTTTAAATTCAAAGTGTAGCTCTTACATAGAGAAGATGAAATCTAAACTTTGTTTGCTTTAAAATAACCTGAAATTCGAGCAATAGGAAGCTCTAGATGCAAAAACAAAGGTTGAAGGTGACTTAAAGGTTAAAAATGGTGTTTTACTGTGCGAATCACAAATTTTAAGGGTGTTTGGGTTGGTTCAGGTCGAGGGCACTGTCGGCACCCATACCGGTGTCGTCGGCACCAATGGCAAAAAATATTCATATTCTGATCTTTTTAAAAATTTCAATTTTCTTTTAGCTTACTCCAAAGTCTATTTAGTCTTTTTTAACACAAATTTTCATCTAAAAATAATTCACAAACAAGCACTTTCAGAAAAAAACATTAAACTAACTTTTATATATGAAAATACACTTTTTACAAATACATTTTTCTAATCACACTTCCACATCCATAAAACAAAATAAATTTTAATTCATCATCGAAATCAAGCTACAACACTAGAATGTTGACCAGAGGAAAATATGCTAAGATTTTTATACATATTTTATACTTTTTCTGATGATATTGCCATTTAAAAAAAATATTTTTGATGTTTCGTTGCAGGAATGATGAATTAGGGTCATTGGAGCAGAAAGATGTAAAAGGGAGTGAATTTGGAGCGAAATGGACCAAAACGTGAAGAATTGAACTAGGCGTCGACGTCGCCATCGACCCTGCCGACGGTAAGATTTTATCGAGACTCCAGAATTAATTCATTAAGAAGGTCCGCTGATTAGCGTCCTCGAGGCCGCCGACGGCGAGCTCTGTGGTTATGCCCAATTAGGCTTTAGATAAGGACAAATTTTGAAAGGACGCTTAGGCAACTCTTGGGAAAGCTCATCCACAACTTTAAAAGACTATTTTGGCTGGAAAATTGAGAGATCCTGGAAGTCCTGGAGAGTTTAGAGTGACAGGCTTAAATCCCCAATTCGGTCTTATCATTTAGGTGCTGAAGTGTAGATGTTAGCCCTCAGGTGAGGGGAACTTGGGAGCTCCAAAGTGAGAGCCGGTATCCTCCCAGCCTAGCCGCAGATTCAGTAAACAAGCAGGGGAACGTGTGAGCTCCGAAGTGAGAGCCGGTATCCTCCCAGCCTAGCCGCAGAATCAGTAACCAAGCATAGAGATCCGAAGTGAGAGCCGGTATCCTCCCAGCCTAGCCGCAGAATCAGTAACCAAGCATAGGATTGTCTTTTTCTTTATACCTGGACCAAAGGGTAAAGAATAGGTATGCTATTATTTGACACAATATTATATGAATTGATTCACTTTATCCATTTACTATAATTTCTTGATAAGGAGAATGATGCTTTCTTATATATTGAATATCACATTTAAAACTTCATTAGTATCATTAGTTATTTAATAGTTATTAAAATTACATAATTATTTTAATTGTCTATTAGTGACATATAAGCAAATTGAACTTCATTGTTGTGATTAAAGTATTGCTTTCTAAAATCTTAGTTCGTCGTTCTATACTTACTCCCTGTGGGATCGATATCTAGGACTCCATTAGAGCCCTATATTACTTGAGCGATACTTATAGGTCTTAGTCCATAATTCTAAACTACTCCCTGTGGGATTGATATCTAGGACTCCATTAGAGCCCTATATTACTTGAGCGATATGTATAATTGTGTTGACAAATTTGACTTTAACATTATTGAATATTATATATATATACATCTTTATTAAATCAAACATATTAAGTGTGACTTTACACTCTATTAGAGCCCTATATTACTTGAGTGATACGTATACTTGCGTTGATAAGTGTGACTTTACAATTATTAAATATTTTATACATCCATCTTTATCGAATCTATAGTTGATAAGTGTGACTTTACGATTATTGAATATTTTATTTGTCCATATTTATTGATTCTATAACTGTTATTAAGGATTTGGTACAGTTGTTGAGGAAGTAAATCTTTTGGCAGCAGTATTAAACACTTATATTTTTAAGCATATATAAGTCGTGGTCAAGTTTTTGGCACCGTTGTCGGGGATCGAGTAACAAAAATCCCAATTAGAGTAACAGACAAATTAAGATTATTAGAAAATTTTTACTTGAATTGCAACTTATTTTTATATTTAGTTAAATATATAACAGTGTACTGATTTTAAATTGTATGCATAAATTTGGACCTGAAAATCTTATACCCTACGTTTCAGAATTAGAACGCACTGTTACAAAGATTAGAAGATTGAGAAGAGAACCTAGAAATTCCGATACAATGGAAAACAATATGAACAATCAAGGAATATAGAATGAACACCAACATAGACCCCTATGAGATTATGTAATTCCTACAGCAGATGAAATTCACTTATCTATCCAAAATCCTGATGTAGCAGCTAATTCATTTGAGCTTAAACCCGCTATTATCCAAATGGTACAGAATAATCAATTCGAAGGTACACCAAATGAAAATTCTAACTTACACCTCTCTAGTTTTTTAGAACAGTGTGCTACTTTAAATATGACAGTGTCTCAAGCGATGCTATTAGACTTAAACTTTTTTCCTTTTTCACTAAGGGATATGGCTAAAATGTGATTAAATTTGTTAGCACCAGGATGTCTTTGAACTCCGGGAGAAATACCACAGAAATTTCTATCCAAATATTTCCCTCCATCCAAAACTGCTAAACTTAGAAATGACATAATAGAAATTTCTATCCAAATATTTCCCTCCATCTAAAACTACTAAACTTAGAAATGACATAACATTTGGGGAGAACTTTCACTGAAATTTCTATCCAAATATTTTCCTCCATCCAAAACTGCTAAACTTAGAAATGACATCCAAAACTGCTAAACTTAGAAATGACATAACATCATTTTGTCAGATTGATGGAGAGTCGAAAAACTGCTAAACTTAGAAATGACATAACATTGTTCTGTCAGATTGATGGAGAGTCAATATACGAAGCTTGGGAGAGATTTAAAGATCTTCTTAGAAATTGCCCTCATCATTCATTACCAGACTGGTGCTGCTAAACTAAGAAATGACATAACATCGTTCTGTCAGATTGATGGAGAGTCAATATATGAAACTTGGGAGAGATTTAAAGTTCTTATTAGGAAATGCCCTCATCATTCGTTACCAAATTGGTTGATAATCCAAACTTTTTATAATGGATTACTGGGATCTCTTAGATCGATTATAGATGTTGCGGCTGGTGGTTTCTTAATGTCAAAACCTTTTGATGAGGCTTATTTATTAATAGAAGAGATGACTGCCAATAATTTTCAATGGCCCTCTAAATGGGTAAATCCTAAAAGAGTGGCTAGTATCCATGAGTTTGATGCAATATCAATGTTAGCTTCGTAGATTGCTGTAATATCAAAGAAATTAGATCATTATGGGATGAATTATTCTCCAACACCTTGTATGATGGAAGAGAATTCATCTGGGCAATTTATGGATGTTCAACCTTCATATGAGACTTTAAACGTTATTAATAGACCCAACAACCCTTATTCGAACTATTATAACCCAGGTTGGAAGAATCATCCCTTCATATGAAACCTTAAATGCTATTACTAGACCCAACAACCCATACTTGAACTATTATAACCCAGGTTGGAAGAATCATCCAACAAATTTTAATGGAATATACAATTCTTTAAGAAGTCAACAATGGGCAAACAACTCAGTGAACCTATTAGGAAGTTCATCCAACCAAGAAAATGATAATTATATACCTTCTTATCCTCCAGGATTTAGCAGTGACACTCAAATTAAGGAAAAGAAGTTGTCTATGGAAGAGTTGATATTAAACATGGGTCAACAATTACAGAATCAAGGAAATCAATTACAAATTCAAGGAAATCAATTACAAAATCAAGGAACTGCTATTAAGAATATTGAAAATTAATTAGGGCATATCGCTACTGCGCTTAGTAACCAAATATTAGGAACTTTTCCTAGTACTGTGGAATCAAATCCTAAAGATCATGGAAAAGAACAAATCAAGACGATATAATTACGATGTGGAAAAGAATTGGAGACAAGAGAGCAAAAAGAAACAAAAACTAAAAAAGAGAAAGTGGATATCGAAAAACAAAAGGATCATGAATACCCAGACTTAAAATAACCATTTAACCCAATGAAAATTACTGTAGAGAAACCTCCACCATTGTTTCCTCAAAGATTGAAACAACACAAGCAGAATAAAAAATTTTAAAAATTTTTAGAAATTCTTAAGAAGTTAACGGTAAATATTCCCTTCGTAGAAGCTTTAGAGAAAATGGCCAATTAAGTGAAATTTATGAAAAATATTCTGAAAAAGGAAGTTCACGGATAACGAAACTATTGCACTTAGTGAAGAGTGTAATGCAATTATTCAGAAAAAGCTTCCAAAAAAATTAAAATATCCTGGCAGTTTCACTATACTATGTGTTATCGACAAAAAAATTTATGGAAGATATTTATGTTATTTGGGAGCCAACATTAATCTTATGCCTATATTAATTTTCAAAATATTAGGATTAGGAGAAGTCTCACCTACATTTGTAACTTTACAATTAGCAGATCGTTCAGTTACATATCCTAAGGGAGTTATAAAAGATGTGTTAGTAAAAGTGGATAAATTTATCTTTCCTATGGATTTCATTGTTTTAGATATGGAGGAAGACAATAAAATACCTATCATTTTAGAGAGACCATTTTTAGCTACTAAAAAGCTATGATTGATGTTCAAAAAGGAGAATTAACTGTGAGAGTTAACGATCAGGAAGTGACCTTTAACATTGCAAAATCTATGAAATACACTGCTGCTAAAAGAGATAATGAATGTTTTCGCATTAAAATTAGTGAACATCTATTGAAAGAACAATTTGAAGAACATTTTTAAGAGAAAAAATAATTTGAAGAGAGTGATGAAGTTATTCTGGATGAATTAGAAAATGAAGAATTAGATTATGTTTGAAAAATTTGAGATGTTGGATATTACAGAAAATGCTGATAAGAATTTATTTCTATCAATTCTAATACCACCTAAACTTAAGTTGAAAGTATTGCCTAGCCACTTGAAGTATGTGTTTTTGGGAGACTCATATAAATTACCAATTATTATATCTTCAGATTTAAATGACCTGCAAGAGCAAAGATTGTTAGATACATTATAAAGAAACAAGAAATCTTTTAGTTGGACCTTAGCTGATATTAAGGGAATTAGTCCTTCAATCTGTATACACAAAATTATATTCGATGAACAATATAAACCAAGAGTTGATCCACAAAGGAATTTAAATCCAATGATGAAAGAAGTAGTTAAGAAGGAAATTTTGAAATGGTTAGACACTGGAATTATATATCTTATTTCAGATAGTGCGTAGGTAAGTCCAATTCATTATTCCTTTGAAAGGAGTAGTGACCATTAAACAAAAGAAAATAATGAATTAATATCTATTAGAAAAGTTACTGGGTGGCATATTTGCATTGATTATAGAAAATTAAACATTGCCACCAGGAAAGATCACTTCCCTTTACCCTTTTTAGATCAAATAGTTAATAGACTTGCTGGGCACAAATATTTTTGTTTTTTAGATGGATATACCGGTTACCATCAAATTCCTATTGCTCATGAGGATCAAGAAAAAACAACATTTACTAGTCCTTTCGACACTTTTGCTTTTTGAAGAATGCCTTTTTGATTATGTAATGTATCTGCAACATTTCAGAGATGTATGATGTCCATATTTAGTAAACTAATTGATGATGGATTGGAAGTATTTATGGATGATTTCTCTATATTTTTGGAACATCATTTGACACATGCTTAAATTATCTTGAAAAAGTTTTCGAGTTATGTGAAAAAACTAATCAAGTTCCAAATTGGGAGAAATGTCAATTTATGGTTGCAGGAGGAATTGTATTAGGGCATAAAATTTTGGAGGTATGGAAACAGACCTTGCAAAAATTCAAGTTATATCTAAACTAACACCTCCTACTAACGTAAGGTATGTAGGCAGACCCTGCAAAAATTCAAGTTATATCTAAAGTAACACCTCTTACTAATGTAAGAGAGGTTAGGAGTTTTCTTGTACATGTTGGAATTTACAAGCATTTTATTAAAGATTTTTTCAAAAATTACCAAACCTCTATGCCAACTTTTAGAAAAGGAAAAGAAATTTGAATTTACTGAAAGCTATTTAAATGCCTTTGAGTTATTAAAGGAAAAATTAATCACAACCCCTACTATAGTTTCACTTAACTGGGAGAAACCATTTGAATTGATGTGTGATGCTAGCGATTATGCTATTAGAGTTGTTCTTGAACAAAGGTATGAAAAGATTTTCAAAGTTACATACTACGCTAGTAAAACTCTTAATGATGCACAAATTAATTATACTGTCGCTGAAAAAGAGTTACTGGCCATTGTATATGCTTTAGATAGATTCAGATCTTATTTAATTGGAGCTAAATGTGTTGTGCATACTGATCACTCTGCTATTAAATATCTAATGCAAAAGAAGGATGTCAAACCAAGGTTGATTAGATGGATACTATTGATGCAAGAATTTAATCTTGTGGTTATTGATAGAAAGGGAACTGATAATCAAATTGCTGATCATTTGTCAAGATTAGAAAATCATGAATTATCTGACACTTACAATGAAATTACAGATAGTTTCCCTGTTGAACAACATTATAATATTAATGAGTGGAAAATACTATGGTATGTTGATATTATTAACTATATTGTAAGTGACATTTTGCCACATATGCTGACATTGCAACAACAAAAGAAATTCATTGATGATGTGAAAGCATATTTTTGGGATGAGCCTTATTTATAGAAACAATGTACGAATTTGATTATGAGAAGATGTGTACCATATGAAGAAACGCAGCTAATTATTCAGAAATATCATGATTTTGAATTTGGAGGAAAATTTGGGATAGATAAAACTGCTTATAAAATTTTACAAGCTGGATTTTATTGTCCTACTATCTTTAGAGATGTTTGATAAAACTGCTTATAAAATTTTACAAGCTGGATTTTATTGGCCTACTATCTTTATGTTCTGTTTATAAAATTTTACAAGCTGGATTCTATTGGTCTACTCTCTTTAGAGATGTTTACAGATACAAACATGATCGATGTCAACGTGTAGGCAATATATCTAGAAGAAATGAAATGCCTCTGAATTTCATGATGATTGATGTCAACTAGTAGGCAATATATCTAGAAGAAATAAAATGCCTCTGAATTTCATGTTAGAAGCTGAGATCTTTGATGTTTGGGGATTATATTTTATGAGACCATTTATTCCTTCATTTGAGAACTTATATATATTAATTGCAGTGGACTACATTTCTAAGTAGATTAAAGAACAAGATTTACCTTGTTGTGACTCTAAAAGTGTTTTAAATTTTTTTAAAAAATATTTTCACTAGATAGGGAATGCCTAGGATGATTATCACTAACGGAGGATCCCATTTTAGGAATAAATATATTTAGAGATTGGCAGAAAAATTTAATATTATTTATAGAATCTCTACTACCTATCACCCTCAAACCAGTGAGTTAGCTGAAGTTTCTATCAGAGAGATTAGACAAATACTTGAAAAGACTGTAAACCCTAGTATAGTAGATTGGTCCACTAGACTGGATACAACATTATAGGCTTACAGGGCTACTTATAAAACTCCTATTGGAATGACTCATTACAGACTAATTTTTGGAAAAGCTTGTCACTTACCAGAAGAATTGGAGCATAAAGCATATTGAGCGATTAAAGAATTTAATTATAAATTGAAAGATGCTGGTAAGAAGAGATTGTTACAAATAAATGAATTAGAAGAATTAAGAAATGAATCTTATGGTAATGATAGAATTTATAAAGAGAAACTAAAGTTATGTCATGATCAAAAGATTAAACAAAAGAACTTTGAACCACGACAAGAAATTTTGCTTTACAACACTAGACTGAAGTTATTTCCTGGGAAATTGAAGTCTCGTTGGTTAGGACCCTTTACTGTGACTCAAGTTTAAATTAACGAAGCTATTAAAATTGAAGATCATAAAATGGGAAATAGATTTAAAGTAAATGGACACAGATTAAAACCATATTTTGAGGGTAAAAGACCAAATTAAAGAGGAATTAATGATCAGTCAACCTGAATGACAACTGAATAGGTCGGGCTGATGACGTTAAACCAAACACTTATTGGGAGGCAAACCATATTTATCTTTACTTTTATCACGATTATAGTAGTTTTTATTTTAAATTATCAATAATTTGTGGTAGTATTAAGCTCTAGTACTCTTATTTATGCTTGAATCATCATAAAAATTGGATCCATTGAGAAAAATTGGAACGCATTTGGATTAGAGCAAAACTGTGCAATTTTTTCTTTGGGTGCCGACGACGCCCTCGAAGCCACCAACGGTGGGGTTTTCCCGAGAGTCGAAGACAAATTAATACAGAAGCTCACCGACTGCGCCCTCGACCCCGTCGACGGTGAGACCGACGAGTTGGCAGTTACTTGGGTTCAAATGGCAGTTTTTGGGTGGGAGTTACACTTTTAAACTCCAAAATTTGAATCCTAGTTCATATTTCCCCCCCCCCCCAAAATAAAGGGAAACCCCCCCAATTTNCCTGATAATCACAAAATGCGAGCTTTCAATCGATAAAAGTTTATTAGTGCGGAAGCGCAGCGAATCTTCAACAAGTTATTGATAAAGAAAAGATTGATCAAGGAATGAGGATTCGTAAATCACAGATTGAATAATCCCACGACAGAAATTGAAGAAACTATAGTGCGGCGAAGATGGGAAGTGTCGTGCTACACTACCGCCGCCGTGGTGGTTCCTGTGGTAAAAGTATTTTATGCAAATTTACATGGAATCAATCAGGGAGTTGTTTATGTGTGAGGTAGATGGATCACTTTCACTCCTGCACGAATCAAAAAATTATATATGATTGAGAACATTCTTATATGCCACTATTCCAATTTCGTCCCAACGAGAAACCAGATGAATGAAATTTACCAATATTTATCGGACAAAACTAACGACTGGGAAACAAGAGAAAATTAGTATGTTAGTTTTTTTGCAACTCTCCTAAATCCCGTTTTGAAATATTGGCACTTTTTCATTTCTACGAAACTGTTACCGACAATGAAGATTGGTAATGTTTCTAAAGAAAGTGTTATTTTGAATTATTGCATCCAAAGGGGACTGACGATCGACATTGGATCAATAATTGTGAAGTCGGTTTTGGGCCTGATCGTTCATGAATCAACTTATGGGCTTGGACACCCTTCCACAATTTTCTCCTCTGATTCAGTTCCATGTATTCTGCGAAAATTGGGAAAGGGTACTTCTACCTTGGAAGCCTTAGGATTCAACTGAGAGATTCCTAGCTTTTAAAGATGAAAATGACATGGCCATTATAGAAGATCAATCATCTCAAAATTCACTGCCAGTTCGACCCCTTAATTCCTTACAAGTCTATGGGGATCCTGCACCGAATTAAGAAATTTGAAAAGGAGGTACAAAATGTCGTGAATGCGATTTATAGTATCTTCGATTTCTTCGATCATCTAGACTAGAGGATGAAAGAACATTTTGATCATTCTGGACATTTAGAAGATAGTTTGATACGACTGATAAGGAGAATGAAATTGATAGAGGAGGATTCAACTAAAGAATTTCCATTCCGACCCTTCTACAACCTCTTCGTTCATGTGCAATCAATGGGTGATTGAAGAATTTCCATTCCGACCCTTCTACAACCTCTTCGTTCATGTGCAATCAATGGGTGATTTCCATTCCAACCCTTCTACAACCTCTTCATTCATGTGCAATCAATGGGTGATCTCAGAGGTAGTACTGAATCTGAGGATTAGTATATTTATTTTACTACCTATTTGTCTATCTATGTATTTTGATTTGAGCTTTGTATTTGCTTTACTTTAGAATTATGCTTTTAGATCTTTGTATAGTTGAGACTAAGCATAGGATATTTTTTTTCATTGTGGCTTGGATTGCGACGCTGAATTAATGTATTGAGGTTGAGAAAATACCAAGCTTAGGTGTGTTATGTAACGTACACTGTACCCCTTGGAATTTATACATAAATGTGATGTTTTGTGTTATGAAAGTTTATATGTGCTAAGTACATCATTTAGTCACTTAAAATTATGTCTATAATAATTAAAAAGATGTCGTTAAGGCTTGAAATTGTTCAAAATCGAGAAAATTTGGGATTTGAACATAAATCAATAGAGCCCGCCGACGGCGCCCTCGACACAGCCGACAATAGATTTTTCCCGAGACTTAAGATTTAATCCCAATAGACCGCGCTGACGGCGCCATCAAACCCGCCGACGGTGAGCTCGCAAAAAGACACCTTTAATCGTGATTTTGACCAGTCAACCCTCAATATTCATCATCCTCTTTTTCTTAAAAATGTCATTTTCAACCTAGGGCTTGAAAGATCTTTGATTGGGAGGCGATTTCAAGGGTTTTTGACACCGAATTCGATCATCTTTAGGTAAGAGACTCACTCCAAACTAAAAATATTTGATTTTCATCATGGATTTCTTCCACATTGAGGAGATCCAAAAAAATTGAGAATGTGAAGAAAATTTTGGAAGAAGTTCATGGATCTCAGTGTTGAACTCTTAGAATTACTATTGGAAGCCATGTTTTGCATATTTGAAGTAATTTTTTGAATTTTTTTATAATTTGATTAGATTGAAATGGTTCCACGACAAAAGAGAAGAGTTGAGTTCAACGAGTCTCGCTTCCTCAATGCAATGGCTCATACAATATTTACTTAAATCTTTAAAGGAAAGAAGTGTAGACAAGATCGAGTTTTTGAAAGTACAGGAGGAGAAATTGAAAGAGTTGTTGTCGAGAGTAGGTGGGAAAACTTTTGTTACACCGCCAATAAAGCTGATGCAAATGTTGTGAAGGATTTCTACTACAATGTAATCTATTTTGAAGATGGAATCGTTCAAGTGTGAGGATTTCCTGTTGAATTTACTGCCGCCCGCATCAACACCTTTTACGAAGTCCCAAACTCTTATAGCTGCCACTATGAATCCTTTAGTACAATGGAAGGCCCCCTGAATGATGTGATCAAGTTTCTCACTGATGGGAATGAAACATGGAAGATAAAGCAACGAGAATGGGTAAATTTTTCTTCTTCCATGTTGAATGCCACCTCTAAGGCATGACACTATTTCATTTCCTCTACTCTGTTACCGACCTATCACCATAGTGAGGTAACTAGAGATATAGCTATTCTGAATTTATGTATTCAGAATAATAGAACTATAAATGTGGGGAGAATTATTTTTAAGAATATATTGACTACGGCAAGGAGTGAAACAAGTGGAGGTCTAGGACATCCTGGTCTTATTTATGCACTTTGCCAACTTTCTATGAGTGAAACAAGTGGAGGTCTAGGATATCCTGACCTTATTTATGCACTTTGCCAACTTTTTGGAGGACAAGTTGAGTTCTAGGACATCCTGGCCTTATTTATGCAATTTGCAAACTTTCTGGAGTGATAATTGGTGATAAAGAATGGGTTTACCCTATGAACCCATTAATAAGGAAAATTTAAGAACTTATGAATCCCATAAGAAATGGAGAACTTGGAGCAGAAGTCAAGAACCTTCTACTAATAGAGATGTTCCCTCTACAAGTCATGACCTTCCACCTTCGAGTTCCCCTACCCTCACTGATTTGATGAATGAGTTGACCTTGCAGCGAAAGAGCACAGAGTTAATAAATGAAAGGACTGGAGGCTTAGAACGTCGATACGATTATGATAGGGAGTACCTTCAGAGGCATTCAAATTTTGAGGTAGCCTATTATGAAGCTCAAGCCCGACACTATAGAGGTGATCCTGATGTTACTTTTTCTGAGTGCCCCCGATATACTCAGTATCAACCCAATCCACCTAATGATCAAGACAATGAAGACATAGTTTGGCATTTTGATATTTGAATGTAATTGATGTACTTATATTTGTACTTATAATTCCGTAAACTTTTTGTAATAGAAATGGATGTTTGTGTATTTGGACTTTCATTTTTATTATTATGTTGTACTTGGATAATTTTAATTTTTTTTATAAAGTTAGTGTTATAATTAAATTTTCATGTGTAGTTCAATAGATGTTGAGTACTATTGTGAATTGTAATGTATTGTGATTTTTATTTCACATTTTAAATTTATTTGTGTTGTCTAGTATTGTGTTTATGTTAGGAAATGTTGTGCTTGTTTAATGTTTTAGTTTTATACTTATTTCAAAATTTCATTACTAAAAATTTCTTTAATGATTTATATGTGTAGAAAGCGTCTAATATTATAGACCAGGTGAAGTAAGTGTTAGGAAATATTGTGCTTATTTAATGTTTTAGTTTTATACTTATTTCAAAATTTCATTACCCAGAAATTCCTCTAATGATTTATAGTGTAGAAGCTTCCCCTATAATATTACAGACTAGGTGAAGTAGAAATTTTGAGAAGGCTTGCAAAAATTTTAGAATGATTAAACTGCCTAAAATGCTGAGGTATGATTTATATTTAGAGTTTCTCTTTCCACCTGTATTATTTTATATTCAAAAATTTAAGTTTGGGGGAGAGAATAAAATGATTAACTATTAGATGTCCTCTATTTAATTATTTTAAAAAAAATTATATGATTTTATGTAGTGAATTTTCTAGAAACAGGGTCTGCACCGACACTGGCGCCGTCGACACCAGAGGCCATTTAATTTAGTCCATCTTCTATGTTAAACGTTACCGTCAACGCCCAGTCTGGCATCGTCGGCACTGAAAACCTTTTCAAATTCTCCATTTTGAGTCTAAATTTCATCTTTTTTGCTCGAAATCCTAAAAATCAACAACCTGCAATAAAACATAAAAAATACCTTCCATTAAAGTGCAAAATAACAAAAAAATAAGTATAAAATATGTGTATAAAAATGCATACATTTTTGGTGTATCAATATTACAAATAATGAATTTCATAAATAAAAGAAAGTTTATACAACAATAATAAACAAACAGTACTTATCTTTAACTCTTTCTCAAAGGAAATCCCTTACAGCCTCTCTTGGACTCTTTCTCTCTTTACAAGACCCTTAATTTTCTCTTAAAAGATGTAGGGAAGAATAAATCTCTCACTTTTCTCCCTCTATTTCAACTCTTTAAAGAAATCACACTAGACTCACCACACTAAATAATACACACTCCACAACACTCAAGAAGACTCAATAGCACAATAGCCCCCACCTCTGTAATCAATTTTCATTCTAAATAAAGCATAATGTATGTTTTTCAAGAGGTGTATCCAATAAATCTTTGAAAAGTGTCCAAATTTATTGAATCTTTTAGAAATTTGCCTAGCACCGACATTGGCACCGTCGGTGCTCGTGGTCCAAATTAATTTAAGTGCTCTCTGTCAAATGGCACCATCAGCATTGTCAGCACAATTTTAGGGGGGGTTGTCCTATGGAAGTTGTCTGTCATTGAAATGGAAATCTCGTTGCTTGCTTTTGAGGGACATATTATATATATAT
>JXCR01129522.1:30335-45440 GCA_002079205.1 Phalaenopsis hybrid cultivar
ATATATATATATATATATATATAATTATGCAGCAATTAAAATACACTGGAAGGAAATATAGAAAGTACAAGTTTGAGGTATGTCAACCAGATCCTATGTCATATCTTAGTGGTTCTTATTTACTTAAATGTTAATCAGTTTCTTAAGCAAAGTGTAATGAGTTGTAACTATCCTTCAAAGTATCTAAAAGAGAATGAGAAAAGTCCAGCGACCGGACACCGAGCATCTCACAATCTCTAGAAAGGTCTTGAGCTCGTTCAAACTCTTTAGTTTGCTTAATGACTCATCCTTATCATACCCTTACGCTTAATGAACTAATGTCCTAGCCATCCTTAAGGATGGGGTAATTATCACTTGATGTTTTATTTCAAAATTATATAGGTAAAGACCCCTTAGAGACAAATTGGCCTAATTAAGAATCTTAGCACTTTGATTTTAAATATGGGCTAGTAGTATTTTTAAAAATGTTTCAAATTAGTTATAGATTATTTTCTAAAACTTATTAAAAAAAATTTTTTATTAAGCATGACTCACTACTAACCCCCTAAAACTTAATCGGTAGATTTGTGACTGATCTTCAGAAAATTTAAATATTTATGCTTTTAATCCTTATCATATATCATTAATTATTTTAAAATCTTTAGTTGGGATTTCAAATTAGTGGGTTATGATCTTCCAACATCAAACCCCTCCCTTTAATATCTTCTTATTTAAGTATTCCTCCAAATTTCATTAATTTTGAGAGATTATAAATTTATCCTTTATAAGATCAAAGTGAAATTAGTTACTAAAATTTATCCCTTTTATGTTTCATCATCAACAAGTTATTTAACATAATTTTCATTTTAATTAAGCCTAAATAATGATTAAGGCCAAATCTTCAAATTATCATTTTGCCCCTAATAACCTAACACTTCATAATTCATTAAATTAAACTCAAATGACTTAAAAATTTTATGTTACCCCACTCATGAGTTGATTAAAATATCATAGGAAAAAATGTGATTTTTCTGAATTTATTTAATTTTATAATTATTTTTAATGTAAAAATAGGGATTTTTAAAGAAAATTTAATAGCAAAACCAAAGTAAAGCTTCCGTCCTTAATAAATTTATTAGACGTTCACCTAGGGTGGATGACCACTTGGACAAATTTTCATGATTCTTAGAGTTTAAATTTAACTAATAGAAATATTTGTTTCTTTTAAGCATTAATTAAATATAAAATACCATTTAAATAGAAAATTAATTTATATATTTTTATTAAATTTGTCTGAGTCTAGGGGACCCAAATAAATAAATTTCATATTTTTGTGGTTTATATTTTAATTATTGGAATTATTTTAGTAAAAAATAAAGAAAATTTATTTTAAGTTTCTAAAAATTAAGATCTTGTCTTAGAAAATTAGGAAAATTCTTTTAATTAATTTCAAGTGATCATGAAGCCAAATGTGACATTTTAGTGTGTTTATGATTTTTAATTAATTTTTACCATGTTTATGATTTTTAATTAATTTTTAATTATTTAAATGCTTAAAAATAGTTCAAAAATGAAGTATTTATTTTAATTCCAATTTTTTTTCCTAGGTTCCTATGGTCATAAAGATCTCCCAAAACCAATTTGGTGATTTTTTTAGTTATATTTTAATTATTATAATTACTTTAATGCTAAAAAAGCAATTTCACTTGATCAATCTATTTAATTGGTTAAATTAACTTCAATTAACTTGAAATTTTTATGGGAAGCTCCTAAAAGAGTACAGTGGAGAATGATTTTTAAGTACTTTACTCAATCAAAATAATTTTATTCGAATTTTTAGGGTTGGTGACAATTAGGATTATTTTTAATGAGCTAAACAAAGTTTGTATTTTTCCTAGGGTCCTCCGACCACAGTGAACCTACCAAATAAATTATATATTTTTTTATGAGTATTTTATTTTTTATAATTATTTTTCTAAAACAGAGACCATTAAATTAAAATTTTCATATCTGTAGTTAGAGATGCCCCTCGACCTTACACAAATGAAGGGACATACCTAATAATAGAGAAATCAAAAGCCCCATGGTCCCATGCCATTGTGAAATGTATATGCAAATGGAGAATCCAAAGGAGAAAAACCTATTTAATTAATTAAAAATCATACATGCATCAAATGGACATGAAACTATTTCCACATTGCTTTCCTCTGCTCATTGAGTAAGAAGTTATTTTTATTTTTTTTTGTGACTTTTCTACACAAAGATAAGCATTTTAAAAGTTCTAGCTATTAAATAAATCAATAAAATCCTAAATTTTCTACTTAAGTGACGCGGTGCCACCTCAACCTTTAGCGGCTCCGAAGCTTCACTCGGCATCTTCTGGTTCGACACTGCTAGACACCCGAGCGCTGACTCAGCCTGCGGTTCATTTTCCACCCCTTTCTTCAGCTCCATCACGACTGTCCGTTTGATACACACGGAAATGGATGACATTCGTTCATCGCCCTTAAGTCCCTAGCCCGAGAATCATCCACCTTCAAACCTTAATATCTCTCTTGATACTTAACCAAATTAAGTGTGGTTTGTTCTTATCGACTTGTCTTAATTAGGAGAACATATCCATATGGTTGATCATATCTTAAGTTGATTCTATAAGCATGGAGAATTAAATGAAGCTCAGTTTAAGACGAGAGCTCAATACCTTTGTCTAAGAGGTGTGGCCTCGATTAGGTGCTTCCAAAATCTTGCCTTAAGTCCAAAGAGTACTTAGTGAAGCATCAAGTCGTGGTGAAATGCCTAGGTATGAAATTGACTAAGGCCGATTTAGGGGTTCGATTAAAGTCCACCCTAGGGTGTTTTGGTGATGGACTTGAGGGCTTGAGGGTTCGATCAAAGCTCCTCGTAAGATTTTGGAGCCCGTTCAGAAGTTGCTTGCGGTGGGAATCGCTCCATAAGTGGCATTAATTTCCGTTGATGCTCCGTGGGTGTTCCTCGTGCTCTGTCCCAAAGCATGGTGGGCCCTCCATAAATTGAGACTCTTTCGCCCTTTGTTTCAAGAATTATGTTATGACATTCTTGCTTCGAGACGGCGGACTCACGAGTCTCATTAAATTGTTTCGAATGTGGCCTCTTTGAGAATGAGCCTTGGTGCCATCGGCTCCTAGCTCGTGTCGTTCGTTTTGTCGATTCCTCTACGTGACTTTGGTCTCTCCCCTTCCGTCGCCTGGATGGTCGTTGTGGGTCCGATCACTTATTGTGTCGAGGTCATGCTACCTGGTTGATCTTCCTAGTAGTCATATGCTTGTCTCAAAGATTAAGCCATGCATGTGTAAGTATGAACTATTTCAGACTGTGAAACTGCGAATGGCTCATTAAATCAGTTATAGTTTGTTTGATGGTACGTGCTACAACATTGAGCTCGGGTTATGGGCTTGAGGGCTTGAGGATGGTTGTATTGAACTTATTGTGTCTTGAAGAAGCTCTGGGAAAAGTCTCCCCAAGGAATTTTAAACTCTCCCCCTTGGCCATTGAGGGTGAGTTCAAATAGAGGGGGAAGGAGAGGCCACCATGGCTGGCCAGTGTGTGATGAATAGTGCTTAGGTGGAGGGAAGAAAAGGGAAATAATCCAATTGGAGTGAGGCAGCTTCGATGGGTTCAATTTTTATTTTAGCCTAGGTGGAGTATTTGGACTTGGTTTTTTGGCAACCATGGTGGCCAGCCGGCCAGGTTCAGTTCACCATATTACTTAGGGAGGTCAGGGCTTGGTTTTGGTGAAGTCAATTGGGGTTGTTCGTGTGTAAAGGACTTTTATTAAAAAGGAATGGGGGAAGGGTCATTTTTGTCAATTTGGTTCAATTCACAGTTTTGGGGTTGGGTTTACCCATCAGGGTTTTTTTAGGTTGAAGAAAAGATCATTTGCTCAACTTAATCAGTAGGGATAAGTCACCATCCAAAGAGATTTGGCTAAACATGGGTTAGAGTGATTCACGGGAGGGGTTAAAAGAATACTAAGGATATTTGAAAGCAATTTTTCCTCTTGCCATTAATAGCTTGATGAGGTGGCAAGGCTCATATGGCTTACCTATGACTTGGGAATGACTTCATGGCTTCCCTTTGGCTTAACTCTCTTGCATGAGAAAGGATATTGAATTTTATGGAATATTTTGGTGGTGTTTGTCATGAGACCTAATGTGGAAATATTTTTTCATGAATTTAAAACTTAGGGAATGATTTTGATTAAATGTATGATGAAGAGAAAAGAAATTATCATGTGGGATTTGGATTTGGGCTTTTGGAATTAGATGTGGTGGGCTTGGCCTTTAAAAATTAGGGGTGAATTTAGACTAAAATTTGGGTCAATTAAATATTGATTTTGGTGTAGGGAGATGTCATGGAGAGTTTGGAAAGGATTTCAAGTGATTTTTGAATTGAATTGGAAGGCTAATTTGGTGGATTTAGTCATATGGTTAAAATTGGGGCTTTTTAACATAAGTGAAATTGGGCTTGCAATTGGGTCAAATTGGGCTTGAATTTTTTTTATATTTGGATTAGGGGTACTAAATTTTTGTTTGATATTGAAATTGGGCAAGCTTGGGGCCAATTAGGCCAAGATTGGGGCTTATTTTGGGGAAATTAAACCTTTTAAGTGCAATTTAGGGCTTTTCGTCAAATTTGGTCAAATTGATCAAATCGGGTCAAATTGGTCAAATTGGTTAAATTAATGATTAAAAATTGAAATTGGGAATATTTGGGATGATTTTGGAAATTTGGGGAATTTTTGGTCTAAGAGGGGCATTTTGGTAATTTTTGACAATTTTGGGGTATTTTGGAAAGTTTGGTAATTTTGGTGAATTTTTGGTCAATTTGGGTAGTAGTGAGTGATTTGAGATTACTTTTGGAAAATTTTGAGAATTTTCGATAATTTTGGGTTTTTTTGGTAAAAATTAGCGTTGTAGGGGTATTTTGGTGATTTCGTGATTTTTGACTAGAATGGGCAAGTAGGCCATGAAGCCATGTCAAACCTATAGGAACCATATGAGGACTCATTTTTGATGTTCACTATGTAGGTCCTAACCATCTTAGCCAAGGACTAAGTGTTTGGGTCCATCCACATGAGCTTCCCAGAAGGAGCTAGAAGATCAAATTAAAGGGGTCTTAAGGTTTGGGGTATGTGAGAAGGTGTGTGCAGGCTAGCCTAACCAAAAATAGACCACCTAGAGTTATTCATAAGGCTTGACCATCCTATGGAGACTCTCATTGAGCTCCTCTACACTGACCCCACCTACTAAGTGCTAGAGGTCAGGACCAGCATGTGGAACTTCAAGTTGAGCAGAGAAGAATGTGGAATTTTAAATGGTGATGGTTCCTTTTCTAGTCCTCTGGGAATAGTAAACAGGAATGTCATATGGCTAGACCTTAGGATTCTAAAGAGGAAAAAGCTAGAACTCAACCAAAAATGAGGTCAACAGGCGTCCTTGCTGGCGTCGTTGGCGCTTAGTTTTTCTTCCAAAACGTCATTTTGACTCCCAATTCCATCATTTTTGCTATCTTTTTGCTTAAAGTGCTAAAAATCATCAACCCAAAATAAAACATAAAAAATACATACTTTTAAAGTGGAATATCACAAAAAATGAGTATAAAATATAAGTTTAAAAATGCATATATTTCTGGTGTATCATCCCCCAAACTTAAATTTTAACATGCATAATATATAGGACATAAAATATAAGCACGAAGAAAAATAGATAAAAAGTTATGTCTACCACAAATTTTTATCAGTAATATCTACAAGTCTTCACCAAGATAGAGCAATGTGTAGAAGAAAATAAATTTAAACTAAACATGCTGAAATGAAATTAAACTAAAGAAAAGTCTAACTAGCATAATAGGTATCGGCATAGGAATATACATATAGGTGTTCCCCAAGTCTTCTATATTGTTGTAACAAATACAAAAACATTAATATATAAATGAGATCAATTCTTCCTTCATCTCATCACACCTCCGCTCCTTCTAATTCTAACAGAATTACTTCACTAATTAATTGGGTACATTTAAATACTTTTATCACGTCTAACACCATGGATACGATTATCCCTGATATATTGGCTCGCGAGCACCAACCTCAGCCATCACAATATTCCTTTAAGTGTGCACCTCTAAAATTTAAAAAATTAGTGTAAGATCATACTCAAGTTAGTCTTTAACTGGTCTATTGAACAAAATTGAAGAAAAGAAGGTCAGATAAATAAAGTAAGAGAATTTAGATGGACCTGTTCTATGTCCAAATTGATAATGTATTCACTTAATCCTCAAGTCTATTTAGATCTCAATTGCAATAGACTTGTTGAGTTAATTCAACTACTACCAGAGCACAATTATAAGTTTAGTCACAACAATAAGTTATGGAATCACCACACTCGTGACACACACAAAGATCAAATCAATCCACTAACAATCTAAACACCCACTAACATCAATCAAAAGGTTTAAACAAAACTAACACAAATAACTTAAACCTAAAAAAAATACAACTAAAAAACACACTAACACAGATTACTTATGGTTTGCCTCCCATGAAGCAGTTGGTTAACGTCGTTAGCCAGATGAATCCCAAGGTTATATATATTTCACTCGCTCACCACTTTTCTCCTTGGGTTTTCTTAATCCTCCTAAAGTTCTCTCTAGATTTGAGACATATAATTCAAGTTCTGAAGCTCCTCAACAATGCGTACAAATTTAAATACTTAACGAATAAGAAAGATAACCAGTACTCTAAGCACAAAAAATTATTTTTGGTACTTTTGATTTTCTTTAGAATAAAAAAACAATAAATAAACATACTAGATAATAATATTATAACGTCCAAATCTATGTCTTCTAGATTCAAAAAAAATTCTCCTAAAGTTCTTGTCGTAGCTTCTCCGACAACGATGCTAAAAACATGACCCGAACCGTAATTATGCAGTTATTTAATTTTATGGCAAAAAACTTGACCCAATTTTTTTAAACGCCTAGTGTGCAAAAATGAATATGTAATAGAGCTTTGAATTTAGTATCATTCAAGTAATATAGGGCTTTCTTTAAACCAAGAGTATCGATGTATGAAATCCCTTAAGTTTTGTTTTAGTCTACTACTATCAGGTCTTAGTTTGGAACGTTGATTAAGGATGCTTTTCTAACAACTACTTTTAAGTAGAAACCTAAATCTAAATTTAATCCTAACAAGGTAAATTGGTTTGGTAATTTCTAAGATCTAAGAACTACCTTTCTCTTGTCAGGTCCTAGAAAATGTGTAGGAATGGGATGCATAGAACTAATGTAGCCAGTAACAATAAGAGGAAAATTCTAAGGTTTCCTCTTTTGAGTGTATAAAGTAGCTTAGTTAACCTAGTGTCACTTTCTTAAAATAACTAGATTTTCATGACAAAACTTCTAGTCTGTCACCGTACAGTCTCCTTCACCTATTAACCTTTGAATTAGCTCAATCTTAGATTTAAGGTAAGAGGCCATAGATCAAATTGGTAGGAATCTAGCCTGTCACCCTAGAAATAAAAATTTACACCCAATCAATGAATATCTCCCTAAAATTACATTGAATCTTTAGACTCTATTTCCTTACACAAAAGTTCAATGTGGTTTCTCTTAGTTATTAAAGCTATAGCCCTGTTGGATCTAATATTTTACAATAAAATTTAACATACCAATTGACCAGATTGAATATGTAAGAGAAGCACGAAGTAAGAACCATCACTTTGATATGAAAAACTTATTATAAATGCATCCTAATGTTTTAAACATTCAACCAATACATTACAGAAGAAAAGTACATAAATTCTAATTCACAAACTATGTGTCACACAAAACATAAAACTTCATTAAATCAAAGTAAATACACTAAATAAGTGTTTACAACAAGTACAAGATAATGAAGAACACAGTACCTAGCTTTTTTCCTTTTAAATAAAGATGAAAAACCCTCCAACAAAGTTTTCTACTGGTCCATGCAATGCTAATACAATCCCTTGCAGATATCTCTTAATATTCCCTCTCCAATCTCCCTAGAAAAGCTAGAAATCTACATTTCCTACTCTTATCTAGGATCTAGCGCGTAGGCGCCAGTCTTCTAGATGCTTGAAATAACTGACTGACGCCTAAGCGTTATTCCTTGTGCCATAATGCTAGGCTCTCTATTTCTAGGTACAAGGTATGGTGCTAAGGTGCCAAAAGCTTAGGCATCATTTCACTTTATGCACCTTTACTTCATTTGACCCCATTTTGCTCTATTTTCACTCCTTTTCTCCAAAGCTCCTTCTCTTGTACCTAAAAACAAAACTAGAGAAAACTCATTCCATTAAAGTGCAATATCATTAAAGAAAGAGCATAAAATGTAAATAAAAGTTAGCACATTTTTTGGCATGTCAGTTGGCCTTGGCTCTAGGATGTCATTTGACCTTAAGAGTAGTGGTCAATCAACCCAGGCAAGTGTGTTTAGCTTGCTTGATTATATTTCCTTTGTCATTATTTAGCAATCTTTAGGGGAGTTATTGAGAAAGACCCATGTTAGTACTTGTTAGTGTTTTGGGGCTACTACAGTTTGGATAAGTCAACAAGATGAGTGCTTGTCACTTGTTGATAAGTGTAGCTTCCTAGATATTGGGCTAACATTGAGTTAGTTGTCAACAATTTTTGTCGGTTGGCTACCAGATGTTGATAGTTCTTCAGACGATCAACTTCATGAGTACCTACAACTTTTTTTAATACGGTGATCTTTATTTAATCCCTTTGGAATTGGATCGCTAGATTGTTTTAAGATTTGTCAGAACAATTATGGGTGTATAGATGGCTTTTATAAGACTTTTGGTTCATAGGCTTTTGAAATAAATACTTTAAAAGAAAATTTTTTGTTGAAATATTTGTGATTCCTTCAATGAATTCACATGTTGAGATTAATAGTGTTCTTTTATTAAGGTTATTCTAAGTGGAAAGTAGTTTTAGGAGATGTTATGATTCTGTTATGGTGTTTATTGGATGAGTACACTTCATTAGGCAGCTTCAACAAGCTAACATTTAGGGATTTTATACGAGTGTTTTCTGACTAAATAAACTATCTTGCATTGATAACATTATTATAGAACACCACTCTTGGTTTCTTTCCTTTATTTTTAAGAAATGAGGAAAGAATAAGTTAAATAAATTTGCCAAACTGAACTCGACCTTAGTGAGCTGGTATGTTTTTAATTTATTTAAGGTTCTATTTTTTTATCTTCTCTTATTATTTTTCTTTCTTTGTGTTTACTAAAAGTTGCTTTTTTAAAAGAATTAAAAACATCAAATATTTTTTTTACTCAAAAATATTATCCTTTTTATTATTTACTCAAAAATATTTGCAAGTTCAAGTATATAAGCCATGTTAATGCCTCCTTTGGGTCATTTATCTCTGCTCATGCACGACGACACTTGCTTAGTCATATCCATCTCAAAATAATAGAATACAAATAGAATGCTAGATTATTTGCTCTTATAATGACCTTAAACACATCCTTCTATCAATACCTCTTACAATACTTTAGAGAGAATTGGATTAGGTACATTGGATATAAAACACATTCAAGTCCAATAATAAACATTTTTCTACCTTTATCTTCTTTAACAAGTTTGCATGACACCATAGTCTCAGTTAACTTAAAACCACTAAACCCATTTCCTCTGCCCTCTTGTTGGCATTATTTTGGGTGTGGAGTTGCCCATTGGAAGTTGGCCGATCGCCGAAATTGAAATTTCGTTGCCCGCTTTGGAAAGACATTTAATTTACACACACACACACACACACATATATATACATGACACAAGGAGCATTATTCAACTCCTTACATGCTAATCATTAAGAAACTGTACAAAGGACTCAAAAAGGAAAGTAAAGGTCCCAATTTAGAAGCCAAAGTACAAAAATACTCACACCTAAAAGGGTGACCCAAACTGTAAATGTAAGAATATATATATATATATATACATATATATATATATATATTCTTNGATCAATTCAATTGCAACATTACATCAAAAGAGTGGGAGTTACAATAGGGAGAGGAGAGAGTAAAAGGCAACATCAAAATGTAATGCAAGTTAAAGGAATACAAGACATGTCTAAAACTACAAAATAGAAAACATCTAGCTCCTAGCAATTCTGAGGTAAGGTATATGTAATCTGTCACCCTTTATCAGGTCAGCCAGAATCTATGTGGGGTTAGTAACAATAGTTACTATGTTGGATATGCCATGGGGGGAGAGCTTTACCTGTCATGTACTCAATCAGCATTGAGGAGTTAACCTCAGCTTGGAGTGGTGTCCAACTGTTGATGGCAGCCATTTTTATGGCGCGGTAAAGAGTAGTTGTCTCAGCTTCCAGGGCATCTTCAACGATAATTGGAGATTTGAAGAACATTTTGCACCTACTTTTGTGATCTCTGAACACCCCTCTAATACCTACTGTGTGAGCTAAAAAACTTCCATAATTATTGACTTTTTGGTGGGGGTATTGAGGTTTCTCCTAACAAGACTTAATTACTTTTCTGAAATTCTGATCCTTGCTTTAGTTAATTTTTAAGATGTTTGGAAAGTCATTCCAAATGAACAACTTTCTAATGTAAGCAAGACAATTAGCCTCCGCTATTTCTGTAGTCACTGTTTTTTCTTCATGCTTGTTTTTGTTCCTTGCATTCCATATGAACCAAGCAGTGATGAATGGGATTGTACCAAGTTTGAGTCTATGACAATCTAACCAGCACTTCTTCAGTTGTTCCTACCCCATGTTAAGAGTGTTGATGTGGAAATTAGTTATCAAGGAACTCAAAACCTTGCTGGAGAATTCACACTGAGAAAACAGATGAATGGATGTCTCTTCACTGCTCTGACAGAGTTTGCATTTGGAAGGTCCCTTCAAGCCCTTTAACTTGAGAATGTCATATGTAGGTATTAAGTTATTTAGCACTCTGTAAGAGAAGAAGGTCATAGAGGGGGCTAGGAGTGTGTTCCACAATTTCTCTTCCCAAGAAGTTTCCTCCCAGGTGATCAACTGATTATAGATAGCTTGGGTCACATTTGTCGTGGAGTTTGCTTTAATAATCACCCTATCTTTTTTATTTCTGTCAAATTGGATTTTTGAAATATTTCTCATTGAGTGTTCTGTAACCTCATTTTGGAGTGCTTCCTGAGACCAATTCTACCCCTCCCAACAATCCTTCACCATCAGGTTTTTGTCCAACATATCATCCAAAGGTTCAATTATGTTCTTTAGGCACCATTATGTTCTTTAGGCATAATTTTTCAGCTTGTTCCTTTACATTCAACATTTGTTTTCATGTCTTAGAGTTCCCTAGTTTGTCTCTCACCAGGTTAGGGTGTTCAGTTCTACAATAGTTGGAGTGCATGAAATTTGCCCAGTGGTTGTCATTCTATCTGAACTTCAGCCAAAGTTTGTACATGCTAATTCAGTTTAGCTGTTGAATTCCCTTGAAGCCTAAACCCCTAGCATATAAAGGTTTTGAAGCTTTCTGCCAGCTGGCCTAGATCATTTGTTTCCTTTGCCTAGACTACAAGAATCTATTGAAGGTTCTTTCTAACATGAGTTGTGTGCTTTTCTTTATCACAACCACTTGTAATGTGTATAAGGGGAAGGTGGTTAAGATGCTTTTCATCAAGGTTATTCTGCCACAATTAGACAGGAAGGAATTTGTCCACCCTTGGAAAGTAGCAATGGTTTTATCCACAATTTCAATAAACTATATTTGTTTGTTCCTTCCCTTAAGTTAGATATACCCCCAAATATTTGAAGGGGGTATCCATAGCCTTAAATCCAAAGAGCTCTAAGTCCACTATTTGCAGATAGAGGATCATTTCTTGCTGAAGAGGATGCGGCTTTTATCTTTGTTCACTTCCAAGTCCAGAAGATTGCTAGAATATTTGAATTTCAGCATAAGGGTTTTTAATAGCATTTTGGTTTGCCTTGAAGAAAATTAGGATGTCATCAGCATAAATAAGGTGGCTAATGTCTTGTTTGGATCTGTTAAGATATATGTCGTAATATTTTCTATTCCCTGGTTTATCTATAATTTTTGACAGATAATCCAGTGCTACTATAAAGATGGTTGGTGATAACGGATCCCCTTGTCTCAATCCCCAATTTGCCTTGAAAAACACATGGGTTTTATCATTAATTAATACAGTTAGCATTTCCTTCTAGCCATCTTTGGATGATTTTGTAGGATTCTTTTGTAAATCCCCTAGCCTTCATAATCTCCATGATGAAGTTCTAATTGATCATATCATAAGCCTTTTTCAGATCCAGTTTAAAGATCATGTTGCCCCCTCTGCAAGGTTTATCTAAAACCAACAGAAGCTCTTGAGCAATTATTACATTACCTCCAATGCTTCTCCCTTTCACAAAAGCTGCTTGTTTGGAACTAATAAGATGATGAAGAATAGGTTGAATTTTGAATACCATAATTTTGCTTATAATCTTACTTACAATGTTGGTAAGGCTAATAGTTCTATAATTAATCCAATGATCTTTTTGTGAGGATTTGGGGACAAAAATAATGGTAGCAGTATTGAAATCGTTAGGTAAATGTTGTCCCTTAAAATTGTGTTGAATAGCTTCAATAATCTCTAATTTGATGACCTCCCAAGCCTTCTTATAGAAATCTATAGTGAACCCATCAGGACCTGTTGTTTTGCCACTATTAATAGAAAAAAGGGCTTTTTTAATCTCTTCCTCTCCAAGGGTTTCAACTAAATTTTCCTGGAGAAAAATTCCTTATCAACTTGGAACAATTCAGACTCCACTACTTGTCTTCCAGTTAATTCACACTGCATTAGTCTTTACAGTAGGCTACAACACTCTCAGCTATCCCTTGATCATCTCTGATCCAATTTCCCTGATTATCTCTGATAGAGTGGATGGTGTTGCATTTTCTTTGTTATTTAATTCAAGCATTATAAAATTTAGTGTTTCTGTCTCCATAAATAAACTTGTTTTTGGCTACCTTATGTTTCAGGAATTTCTCTTGCCACTCTACTGCATTCAGTAGCTTATCATTGGCTTCCAGGAGGGATGATTCTCCCACTTGGCCCTTGCTGTGTTCTTTCTACAGAAGTTGAAGTTCTTTCTCAGCCTGTTCTACTCCGTTGAAAATGTTCCCAAAGGTGTTCCAATTCCATTTATTGAGAGATTTAGCAGTCCTTTTTGGTAGATTCCACAACTTGATTAGAGAGTTTATGTGACACGGTCCTTCCAATTCTCCTTCATAATCAGAATGAAATCTTTGTGGCTTCACCAAGCATTAAGATATCTAATGGGAGGTCTGCTGTTGTGTTCATTGGCAGAGGCGGAAATCAACATTGGTCAATGATCAGACCCTGCCAAACTGAGATGAGTGACATTTATTTGCAAGTAATTCTGAATCCAACTGTCATGAGCCAGAATCCTGTCCAATCCTTCCCAAATTTGTCCCCTTCTCCAAGTGAACTCAGGTCCATTAAAGCCCAAATCAAACAGCCGAGCAATATTTATGTTGTCATTGAACTCAGTCATATTTTTAAGGGATGGATTTCTTCCCCCCTTTTTTTGAGCAGGTGAAGCAATGTAGTTAAAATATCCTCCAACAATCCAGCCAGTATTAGTCAAATTTATGATTTGGTGGACCTCCTTCCACAGTTCTTGTATGGCAGTTTTAGAGGATCAAGCATAAACAAAGGTGGCATAACCAAACTAGTCTGCCATGTTGAAAGAGCAGTGTTTAAATTGTCAGTGATTGAGCAAAACCTTGCAGTTCCTTTCATATCTACTCCAAATCCAAATCTTGTTGTTCAGATTTGTGGTAAAGGAGAACCCTTGGAAAGCTTTGGCATATTTCTGAAGATTTTGCGGAACCAAAGGTTCAAGAATAACCAAGCACCAACACTTGTATTTCTTATTTAAAAACTTTAATCCTTTTAAGGAAGGGAGATCTGCAATCCCCCTTATATTCCAACATAGCATATTAATCATGTTGTTGGAGTAAATGGAATGAGGGTTGGGACCTATATATTGTCCTTCCCCTAGTTGTTTGAGAATTATTTTTTCGATGGTCCTTCTACTATTCCACATTATTTGTTTTTCTTCTCTGATCTTTTTCTTCTTTTTTTTCTATTGTTTTTTCCATTCACTTTCCATTGAGTGTTGTATCTCTTGTATCATTTTCTCTGAAGGTGTGGTGCACTTCATTTTACTACTTGTGGACCCCTCATCATTGCCTTTGTTTTTTGGGACTTATCCCAAGTTTTCTATTTCTTTGCTTGGGTGATTGATGACTTTAGTGACCGCTTCCAATTCAGCATTTATAGTTCTGTGATTGATCTGTATTCCTTCATCAATTTTTGTTCGGCTTTTCTATGTGAGAGAACCTACAGGTTGAGTTCCTTCTTCATGCTCCCTTTGATCACCCTATTGTCCTTCAGCAGGGTTTTTAGTGATTTTAGTTTGGTTTTTGATCCTTCTTGCTTGTTTTATTTCACCATCCTAACTCAGAATGATATCTTCCTCCTCAATAACTTTTGGAATTGGATTATTTGGTAGTTTTTTAGTGGGAGGATGTATTCTGTAGCCTTTTTTCTAAGTATGTCCAAACATTTTGCAATGTTGACAATAATAAGGTTTTTGTTCCATGACTACCTCTTGCGAAAATCCTTCTGCTTCATCACCAATCCACACTCTTCTTAGCTCATGAAATGTGATATTCCTTTCTATTAGTATTCTTGCACTTGCTGCTCTCGCTTTGTTGTAAGTGGGTGCATTTACTTTGAGAGGAGTGCCAATTGCACTTTCTATGTTAAAAAGGGCATTTAGATTGAACAGGTGAAGTGGAAGGCCAGGTAATTTGAACTAGATTGGTACCACTGGTGGTTCCTTGGAAGGTCAAAATCAGGTGTCCATTTGAGTAATTTCATATTAGCTCTACCAATTCTAATATTCTGTTTGGCAAAGACTCTAGCATAAGCTTCTTATGTGGTGAGTTGTATTAGGAAGTGTGTGTGTGTGTGTGTGTGTATATATATATATATATATATATATATATATATATATATATA